>PVJA010011439.1:0-54747 GCA_004027025.1 Myocastor coypus
CAGGGTTCAAACTCACGACCTTGCACTTGCCCAGCAGGCACTTGTGCCTCGGAGCTATCTCCCCAGCCCCCGTGTATTTTGCTTTAGCAATGAGAAAATCAAGATAGTCAGGAATGCCATTTTGCTATCACCTTTAACATACCTGTCTCCCTGACCTTGCCTACTTTTTTTCTTTATACCTTAACGATGAATCCCTACTCTCTTTTTTTCCTGATGTATTTAGTAGAGAGTATACAGAGTCTATGGGGTCTCACTGCACAGATCGGATTTATAGTGATTCTCCTGTTTTCAGCCTTCAAACTACTGGGTTTACATGCTGGTGCCACCACGCGCAGTCTTAATCCAGTCTCAGTGCACCCCAGGCACACCCCAGCCATGCACTCTGCCTATGCAGGTGCTTCAGTCTGCTGAGCTCTCAGGCCAGCCTGAATCCCTACTCTTAAGGCCACAAGCCACTTGCACATTGGGTTCCACTGTCACTCCTAAAGCATTTTTATTCTGCCAGTATCATTCTCTTGACATCAGTGAATTTTTATCCTCTATAGTATGTTTCTCATCAGTGCATCCATAAACTAAAGTACTTTTTATTTTAGAGGAAAATAAATTCCAGCTTCTTCATTTTCTAGTTACTTTTAGTAGAAAAGGTGCTTTTACGAATTTTCTATTAGTGACTCACTGTGTTTGCTTTCTCACATTTTCTTCCCAGTCCACCATGATCATCTTTTCTTCCCTGACATTTACTCCTTATTTTTAAGGTCACTAGCAACTTTCAAGTTGTTAAATCCAGTTGCTACTTTTCTATGTTTTTATTTTATTTAAACTCCCCTTGGAATGTAACCTACTGCTTTTTTAAATAGCTCATCTTTATGTATATGTGTGTAGATATATATATGTATATATATTTTAATTTTATTTACTTTTAGATTTTTATTTTATTAGTGAATCGTGAGAGTATTCAACATATTTGGGATATAAATCTTTTCAGGAAATTTTAAACATTATTTTATTACTTTTAATAAGAAATCATGATGAGATAGTTTCAAAACATTAGGAGGATAGCTACAATAATACAATGCATACTGTTGTCTTCATCATAGTTGATCAGAGTACAAGATGCAGGCATCATTGATGACTTTTCTAAACACGATTGTTATGTTTCATCTCACTGAGTTAAGAGAAACTAGTTGTATGCATAGTCCAATATTCCATAACAATACTGGCTTATTAGCAGCACTGACATTATCAGAAGCTGTTGACTTGAGCCTTTTACAGCTCAGCATACTTATCTGGTTTTACTTTTATATCTTGTGGTTAAACTTTTCTGCTGGATGGTTAAGGCCAAGTTAAAGCAAGACCTATGTAACAAAAAATGTAACTTAAGTATCTGACAAGGTCAGTCAAGTCCCTTCAGCATTTAGCTTGAAACCACATACAGCATTTTGTAGAACTGTTGTCAGTGTCAGCTGTCTGGATGAGTCATGGCCATTGCTTGACCAGTTTTCACTTTGTGAAAGCCTGAGAGAATTTTTTCTCTCTAGATGACTCTCCTTAAGCACACTATACCTCATTGATTCCTTTCCCCTGTAGCCCCATAATCTCCTTGAACAGAAAATTTGGGAAACCACTGAGTTATAGGATGTTACAGTACAGGGTCTCTTATGTCTTGAGTCCTCAATGACCTTGAAAGGCTAGGGCCAAAATATTGGGTATCCTTGAAGCCTTTTTTGTTTTTCTGTAATTTTTTGGTCTGCAAACTTAAGTTATTAACCCTCCAGAAGAGAAGCTTAGTGATACTACATTACTCTATAACATGTGCACTTCAGTTTAACATCACTGTCTTTCAGAATATCAAATACCTTAGACTTAATGTGGAAGTGGTATTTTCCAACAATCATTGATACTCTAATAAATTCTTATATGGGGCCCGGCGGGATGTCTCAGTGGTCTAAAGCGCCTGCTTGGGAAAGTTTGGGTGGCTTCAGGGACCGCGGTTCGATCCCCGGCACCACATGCTGCGCCAGCCCTGCCCTCGGGGCGGGCTGAGCTGGCCATAAAAATGAGTGAATAAACAAATAAAGGTTCCGAAACAAGAAAAAAATAAATAAATTAAAAAAAATTCTTATAAAATGTGATTTAAAAAAAGTGGTTGCACATTTTTATACAGCAATTTAGAACTCTAACCATACACAAAATTGTACCAGGTCAATCCTATTGCATTTTTCCTTACCTCTTATTCTATTTTATTATCTTTTTTTTTGGTGGGGGAGTTAAACAAACATTTACCTGAGAGTATAGCAATAATCAAAGTGACATTAGAAGTAACATACATCTAAAAGACCACATTGCTAGCGATCCATGAAATGCAAATTAAAACAACAGTTAGATAGCATCTCACCCCAGAAAAAATGGCTGTCATAAAGAAATCAATGAGCAAGAAATGTTGGAAAGGCTGTGGGGAAAAAGGAGCACTTCTCCACTGCTGGTGGGAATAAAGACTGGTGCAATCATTATGGAAATCAATTTGGAGACTCCTTTAAAAACTAGGAATGGAAATCCCATTCAATCCAGCTATTCCCCTCCTGGGAATTTTCCCAGAAGAACTGAAAACATCATAGTGATGTTTTTGCTCCTATGTTTATAGCAGCACAATTTGTGATAGCCAAATCTTGGAAACAACCAAAATGCATTCGTCTGAAGAATGGTTGAAAAAGATGTCGTGTTTTTATACAATGGAATATTACTCAGGTATAAAGAATGATAAAACTCAAGGAGGCCAGCCAGATGTTCAGTGGTCTAAAGCGCCTATTTAGGAAAGCTTAGGCAACCATAGGGACCTCAGTTCCATCCCTGACACCACATGCTGCACCAGCCCCACCCTCAGGGTAGGCTGAGCCAGCCATAAAAAAAAGAGTCATAAACTTGAAGCTTTCATAGATACGTGGGTGTATCTTGAACATATAAGTGAAATAAACCAGATCTACATGTGTAAACATCCTATAGTCTCTCTAGTATAAGCACTGAAAAGAAAAAGTAAAAATGGAAAGACAACATAGCTAAATGCAAATCAAGAACTTAAGGATTAAACAGCGAAGAGGCAACAAACAGAAAAGTTGGGAAACATGGCAGGGGCAAAACCATGCACTTTCATACACAGGATGAATTAGACAATGGTCCTAAGAATCTCCACCAGGTTTTTGACACTGAGGATAGCAGTGTGTGATACTAAAACCATGCTTTGAATACCTATCATTCTGGTCTTTTAGATGTATGCTACATCTAATGTCATTTTTCTTTTATTGTTAAGAATAAGAGCAAGAGCAAAAAAAAATCAAAAGTAAAGACAGAAACAGGATAACATATAATAATACATATGTTACAGATTTTCAAAACTAGACAACTGATTAGCAATGATTGATATGTTGTCTATTTTTATCATCAAATCTATTTCTCAAATTAATATTGTTATGCAAAATGGGATATATGATTGAATATTAGCACATGCTTTCAAGAAATCTTAAATTTTTATTCTTGTCTCTAATTTTATTACTTTAAAGAGAGTATACTAATACTCTCTTGATATGACATTAGGAAGGGTATACATTTAGAAGACCAAGATCACAGGTATTTCAAGCATGGTTTTAGAATTACACATTGCTGTCCTCAATGTAGTTGCTTAGTTCACAGATATCAACATATACAGTTAGGGTGATAATTCTACCCATTAGCTGCTATTTTCAAGAACCTGATAGAAATTCTCAGGACTATTGCCTTATCCATTGTATATATATATATATATATATATATATATATATATATATATATATATATATATATATATATATATATGGTTTTGCCCCTACCTAATTTCCTAACTTTCCTCCTTTCTCTCTATAATCAAGGGATGATAAATCCTTAAGTTCTGTTTCTTTCGATTTAACTGTGTTTGTTATACTTTTCAGTTTCTATTTCTTCTTTTGAGTTCTAATACTAGGGGGAGAATACAATATTTACCCATGTGGGTTTGGTTTATTTCATTTATGAGTATAGCTTCAAGTTACATATACTTGCCTACAAAGACTTCGAATTTGTTCATCCTTCTAGTAGAGTAATACACCATTGTATGAACATACTACATCTTTTTCATCCATTCCTCAGGTGTTGGGCATTTTGGTTGTTTCTAAGATTTGTCTATGACAAATTGTGTGTCCCTTGACTTTTATGGGACCATCTTGGAAACCTTAGACATACACTTTGGTAATCTACTGAGGCAGTTCTTTCAGGAAAATCCTGTAAAGGGAATGAAGGATGCAGGACAGGGAAAAGGAAAAGCCATAGGCAAAGATGTGGTTCGTGATAATTTGTTACAGCAGCAACACAGAACCAGTGCAGCCACAGACACTGTATTACGTCTTTTTCATTCAACTGCCACTATAAATGTATCTTGACTTTACCTTCATAATAAAACCTCACAGGTGGTAGATGAATTGTACTTGATGTAAAAAGCAGGCTGATCATCATTCTCAGGTAAAAATGTGGAGATCAAAACTTAACCAGGAGTTTTGAAATAGGAAATTTAATGATAAAAATCTATCTCCTTTAGTTTAAATTTTATTTAAATTATGACACATAACAGGTGAGATATAAATTAAAGATTTGCTCCTTAATCCTTTTCTTATGTAAATTCATTCACTAAATTCTTAGTATTAAAATTATAAAGTATGACATATGTAAATAGTGATGTTTGGGGGCAAAAGAAAATACTTGGAGAATGCAAACAGATTTCTTCTCAAGAAAATTGCCATCTTTCAGAAAGTAACCTTGTATCATTGATGTATTGAACTAGATCAAGAAAGGCATTTTAAAACTTTTTATGTGATGTTCTTGATGTGTCTGATAATATGTCAGTTGTAGGATAGGCACCTATGGGGCAGCTCTTCTATATAGCATTTCAGGAGTTGCCTTTGTAAATTTTGTAATCACATAGAGTCAAATCAAAATTAAGGGTCCCTCTGTTGTCTCCATAAATAGAGCAGACTCACTGGCTTACGTGAGGCAGGTCACTTGGGAAGATCTACTTGAGAGGCCTGGGTCTTTGTGTTCCTGGTTTCAGGAAAATGGTCCATTACTGCTTTTAATAGTTGCCTCTGAGGATCACTGCATCAAATTCCTGTATGATTGCTCAGTGAATTATGAATGATCCACCAGCTGTGCTTTAAAATGTCGTGGAATAATTCGTCATACAATTTTACAGAAGTTAAGTGCTTTAATTAAAAATTCAATTTTTTTTTTTTTTTGTCTTTTTGAGACAGGGTCTCACTATGCAGTTCAGGCTGGCCTTGAGCTCACTTTTGTAACCCAGGCTGGTCTCGAACTCACAGCGATCCTCCTGCCTCAGCCTCCCAAGTGCTGGGATTACAGGCGTGCGCCACCACGCCCGGCAAAAATTCAATTTTTATTTCATTGATGAAATAGTGTTTGAGCATGAAGTCTACATTAACTTTCTTTATAAATATAACATTTATTGCAAGTGAAGTCACTGAAGATTATCTTGAAGTTTTCTTAGAGTATGTAGCTCTGAGCAGAGGGGTTGAATTATTTCTTTGCTCATTTGAAGGAAGGTAAATGATGTGCCCATTGAATCTCTATATTTTTGCAGTTGACAATACTCAATTTGGGAAATAATCTCCTAGAAGAAGTTCCAGAAGAGATGAAATACCTTACTTCCCTGAAAACCCTTCATTTATTTGGAAATAGGATTTGTAGAATTGCAGCTGGAGCATTTGGTGAGTGAGTCAAGGAAGAATACCATTATTATCAGATTTAATACATTATATTTAACAATGTAGCACTGAAGTGAAAAAAATTGCACAGGCTTTCATTATTTTTGTTGGAGATATTTACGTATTACTCTTAAAATTAAAAAAATTGGAGATATAACTTTTTAAAAAAACATTTGTATCAAATATTTATTGATAGGTAGACCTAAGAGAATAAACATTAATATTAATAAATTTGCTTTTCAGAATTAGTGCATATTAGGATTCTTGTTTCAAAAGTTCTTTTCCTGAGGCAGAGAGAAAAATTCAAGAAAAGCTCTCCGTAGCTGTTCTCATTCTTTTCACTTTCTATTTTATCTCAGGTACTAAATCATAGTTTTTAATTAAGATACTAAGTTTAAGTCAATCTGGGGAGTTTTAAAAAAAATTATGAAATTCAATAAATGGCAGTATTTTATTTGTATTTTTCATTAGCCAATAATTTTACCATTCAATGTGAAACTCTTCTTATATTGTGTAGCTAGGATTGCTTCTAGGGCAGATGCATAAGAAAGAAATCCAGGTGACTTAACAACCTTTCTAAGGTATGTAAGGCACTTGACTACCTTATATGGAAATTTCCTCATTAGTCAGTTCTCCATTACTGACTTAAACAATTTAAAAAGAAGGAAGATTTATCTTTTTCCCTATGCTTTCAGAAGTTCCAGATTATCTGGTTCTGTTGCTTTTGGGTTTATGATGAGGCGGACCATCATGGTGACCGTGCATGGCCACTTGATGGTGGCCAGGAAGCAGAGAGGAAGGGGCCTGGGTCTCATTGTCCCCTCCAGAGGCACACCCTGGATGACCCTATTTCCTTCCACCAAGTGCTACCTCCTAAAAGTTCCCCCACCTCACAATAGTGCCATCAGCTGGGGATCAACCCGTAAACACAGTGATACCTTTTAGAGATGAGTGTCCTAGCTACTACCCTAAACCCACTTATGTCTTGCAAAGTACCAATACTGCAATTAAACCTAAATACTGAGGTTTCATTTTGGAAAACTGGTATCAAATGCTCAGCTGCTGGGTGAGTGGGCTCATGTGCTGGCAGAGGGCTTTGCGTGCTGCCGTGGCATGTTTCCCATGAGCTGGCCACCACGGCTTGGCACATGAGTCTTTTGGGCCAGTCCAGAAGCAAACCATAACAGCTTCCATGGCAAAACTAGGGAAATGTTTAGAATTTATAAATATCTATGAAATTTTGGGCCATTGGGTGCCATATAGAATAATCATTGTCATCTTTAAGTAGTATATAAGGCACTGCTATATTTGGAAAATGATACAATTAAACTATAGTTTATATTTTTAGATGGTATATTTATTATTTACTTATTATGGTAGAGTTTGTATTTAGGGCTTCGTCTATGCTAAGCAAATGATCTATCACTGAGGTACAGCCTCATACCTAATGGCAGAACTTTGAAAAATCCCTTGTGTTCAGCATAAATCATATGTCAGTTCCTGATTATCAAGGCGAGAAGTAATTTGCTGTCAGGCAGTTGAGTGCCAATCAGCATAGGAGGTCTTCGCTGTATCATGTGACCTTCTGCCTCTGACTGCAGTAGTTAACCTGGGTTGAACATGTGTCTGCAAGCTGAGCCAGACAGATGCTCTAGTTCTTTAGGGTTGTGACAGAGTCTAAAAGTGCTTCATTGCCCTGAGAAAATCACATGGCCTGAGACAAATTGTTGGCCCATGGGGTGAAGCTAGTTTATGAGTAGGTTTGGCCCTGTTTTGAGCCTTTTAAAGTTTTTTAACTCAGTATCAAAATTTTCAAATAAGAGAATACGTACAAAGTCTGTATCTTTGACTGTTTGGGGCTCTTTCAAAAAAGAAAGATTGAACAACGTTGCACTCACATCCCAACATGACAATAGATGGCGAGTGTTAGCTGTGTGGTGGTGGCGCTGTATGACAAAGCATAGGGTTATCTTGGTTCCTGTGGCACTGGAGATTGATAACCCTCTGTCTGCACTGTCTGGGAACATTTAACATAGGGGCTATACAGTGGTTCTGAATACGTGGAAAAATAGATGAAATATGTTCAAGAGAAAGGGTGGGCTCAAAAGGGCAGAGACAGAGACCAGAGAGTCAGGGATAGAGAGATGAGAGGATATAAATAGGAAGCTGAGGAGGATTTAATGAGAAAATAAGCTATATGTTGTACAGAAATACAGAAAGGTTCATTCCTGCTTCTGAATGAACATTATTTTACAATGGATGGCTACAGTGATGGCTAACATTATTTTCTAACAGATGGTTTACAAAACCTGATGCTGCTTAATCTGAACAATAATCAGCTTACACAGTTTCCTCAGGAAATCAACAGGTAATTTTGCTTCGAGCAAGAGCCCTTTGAATGTCGGGCCCCACCCCAGTTCCATTCTGATCCTCTGAAAGCATTCTGCCCAGCTTTGAGTGCTTGCCAGGGCAGGGTATCACATGGAGGGGTCTGCAGGATGGAAGCAGGCCACTAATTTAAAGGTGATTCCTCAGGCACTTTGCAGAAGTGAGAAGCAGTGTGATTTGGAAGTCTAGTGTAAAAGTGGGGGGTTGACACATAAAGTTCTACAGCTGATGCTACTGATTTCCCAGCTGCAGGCGTCTTGACACTTCCATGACCATGGAATTGGGGACATTAAATTTTATTTCAAATGAGTGTTATAAGTGGTTCTGAGGTTGGCAGAAAAGATAATACAAAAGCAAAGGATGTAACGTCATCCTTTGTCATCTACTTAGAAACCATTGTCATCTACTTAGAAGCCCCACATATTCTCATCAACAACGGCAAAACATTGTTTTCCCACACATCAGCAAGGACCAGCTCACGTTCCCTTGCCTTTGTGGAGCCAGCTGAGGGCCTTGTCCTTCTCCTAGAATAATGTCCTCTTGGCCTTGGCCTTGCCCCCTGATGTGCGGAAAGAGAATCCTGATCACACTCACTTTGGAGAGACACTTTATTGCCTGTTGAACAAAACGCAATGTGTTACAAAGTAAAAGCATCCAGAGTTTTCAAGGAGGATACAAAACTACAATAATGCTCAACAACTTTGAACATTTTCAATTATCTGCTGTGTTGAAAGCCTTTTCCAATTCTCTTGTTTACAACTCCAGATAAGGTATTATTTTTGGCAAGTATATTTTTATAAGGAAAGTAACATTTTAACACAGCACAATTAGAAAGCAATTAAATCAATCTCATTTCTATATTAGGCAAATAATATTCAATGAAACTATCAAGTTATTGTCTTGCTTTTTCATTTAGTTTATCAGTTGATTAATGTATTAATGATAATATAATGAAAGAAGCATACTTGGAAGATCTTGTGTGTGAGTTCAACCCATAAACCTTTTTACAACTAACCTTGTAAGTTTGACCATTATTTAACTGCACAAGGTCTCATCTATCCCTTCATTATTGAAAGATTTAAATAAATGAGCCATGGCATGATTTTACTATATATAGCTTATCTCTGAAGGTAGTATATCCAATATTTGCAGAATTATATAGATTTAAGATGATATGTTAAATGAAAACTTTCACTAGAAAAAAAATTGAATTCTCAAGGTATAGGTCCATTTTTCTTTTTCCTTTCAGAACTGAGAATTAAACTCAGGCTCTTGTGCTTGCCAGGCAAGTGTTTATTCTACTGAGCTATCTCCCCAACTCCAAGGTCCATGTTTGAAAGCCAAATCTAGGTTATTTTCTGGCTAGGCTCTAGCCAAAATCTGACTGGTCGTCTCTCCAAGTAGAATTTTGTGTTTTGTCCTTGGGGAGGTGCTTTGCGTTCTTATACTGTAAGGTCTTCATCTGCACAGTGAGTGTAACAGTTGTACCTACCAGATAGTGTTATGAGGTTAACATGTGCTCAGTGTGTGATCCATGCACACTACTTAGGGTTTAGTAAGTTCTTGATGAACGTCAGTTTTTGTGTTATGGGCTGTTACTTTATTCATCTTTTCTCAGGTACTCTCATTCAACTTTTCTCCAGAGACAAAAGAGTGACTTATTGCTGAAGTTAGAAGCATCATTAAGTGTGCATTGCTTAACATCTTCCTCTTGCTCTTACATAAAGTAAGCAACAAGAAGGCTATGAAGAAGTACTCGTAGGGAGTCTGAGAGTTTTCATGTCAACTACACATTACAGCTTTATTCCCTTCCAAAACCATGTCTTATTTTAGAATTTGTTCAGACCCCAGAGGGTAGAAAGGACTTTGGTGTTTTGATCTGCTGTAAGTACAGAGTGCAATTCATAGGTATGGAGTCAAAGCAGGGTAGGTGAGTTTTACCACGGTTTCATGGTAAAACTTCTCAGGGTGGAACTGCAGAGGTATAGGAAAAGGCTGCATGTCCTTCAGGGATAGAACTGTGGGAGACAGAGAGGGAGAGAGGAAGGACCCCATCTCATCTACTCACACAGTTTCCACTGTCATGTGTATAATCCTCCCTCAGATTCTTTCTATTAGAACTAATCACTTCCCGCACCTCTAGTCTCAGTTTCAACTGCCAAAATCAATCAGTCAATCAATCAATCAATCAATCAGTCAATCAATCCATCCCTCATGTGGTTGTTACTTTAATCTCAGCATTTGACTTTGAGGTTGTTATATATCCTCATCCTTAGTTTTGCAGGTACATACATCTGTATTGTAATCTTGACACTATTACTCACTAGGAAGGTGGCTTGGTGAAGTGTTACTACCAACTCTTTGTTTCCTTTATTTATAAAACAAGGGAAATAATTGCAACCGCAGGTTAATAGTTAAAAGTATTGCACATGTGCATAGTTGTAGCTCAGAGTGTCAACTACCTTTTGGTCTTTGTTTATATTTTCTTAGTTTAGTATTGTATAAGTTACGTTATTCAGGACCAGATTAAGAATGTCATCTCTTCCAAGAAAACATTTCTTTCATCTTTTTCTCTATCCCATAGCATTTTTCTATCTTCACTTTTTGGCTTACTCTAATATCTCCTTCTAAATTATGACCTCTAAAGCGCCCAACTGGTGGCTGATTCATCCTTGTATCTTTCAGATCAACTAAGCATAGCTCACATCTGGTTGTTACTGCACATACACACATAGCTTCCTCTTTCTCATGTGCACTTCTAAGAAGTCGAGCCAACTGATTCTTTAAATACCAAGAGCAATCTACCTGCTTAGAAGCCTGCACCTCAAAGTGGCCCCTGCCTGCTCGTGCCTTGTTTCTTGTTCTCTTACACCAGAACCTTCCTCCACGTGTGATCCAGTGTTGCTTTTTGGCTCTGGGTCAGCAGATCCCAATGAAAAGTTCTATGTGTTTAGGCCTCATACCTTTGTCCTTTTCTTATTTTGTTCCTGCTGTTTGCTGATCTCTAGTATGTACTGTATAGCTGTGTTTGATCCTATTTCATGAAAATAAAAAAAAAAAATGTTACATATGCCACTGCAGTTGTCTTGCAAGGTAAGGCTTTTTCCTTTAGAAGCTATAAAGAAAAACTTAATTTGTCCATAAAAAGTATATTTATTTTTTCCTTTGTCTATTTAGCTTCCTTTTTGATGTGACCAACCTCTATGTATAAAGGATGGAAATACAGTTTCATTTTTCTGAAACCCAGATATTGGTTGCAAAGCATATTAAGACATAGCTATCAAATTATAAAATATCTTTTACAATTAAATTTCAGGAAAGACAGTTTATGCTCAAATGATTCACAGTAGTTGTAAACAATTCAAGTAAGAGTCCCATCTGATAATTCATACCTATGCAGTCGACTTTCTTATTCTTGGGAGTTTCATTCTTATACTTTGTTTACTTTCTGTAGATTAAAAAGTCTTACATGTTTGAATATAAATCATAACCAGCTAACCAGCATTCCTAGAGAACTTTGTTTCCTTAAAGATCTTTCTGAACTTCATCTTAACTATAATCAGCTCATTTGCGTACCTGAAGAGATTAAATTCTTGAAGAAGCTCCAGAAGTTATTTCTGGTCAGGAACAACATTGAGATTTTGCCAGAGGTAAGTACAATGGGGAGGCTCATTGTGTTTGTTTCAGGGAAAGAACTCATCCCAATTCCAATGGGCAGTGGTTTGGGCCAGCTTTGGCTGTTGGTATGCAAGCCTTTATTTACTTTCACTCAGAGTAGATAGATTCAACTCCCAATCCCCCAGTAAAGGAAGGGTCTAATTTGGATCATTCTAAGCAATACCATATTAAGTAAATAAAAATACAGTGAACTTCATTTTGAATTTCAGGTAAATAATGAGTAATTTTTTAAATATACCTGAGATGTTGCATGGGATATACTTATATTAAAAATTATTCCTTGGTTAAGACTTGAATTGAAGTATTGTATGTTAGTCAGCAACTTTTTTTTTTTTTTTTTGCCTTTTTGAGACAGGGTCTCGTTATGCAGTTCAGACTGGCCTTGAGCACGCTTTTGTAGCCCGGGCTGGTCTCCAACTCATACTGATCCTCCTGTCTCAGCCTCCCAAGTGCTGGGATTACAGGCGTGAGCCACCACACCTGGCTCTTTATTTTTTTTTTAAAAGAAACAAGTTTATTTATTTATTTATTTATTTATTTTCTTGTTTCAGAACCTTTGTTTGTTTATTCACTCATTTTTATGGCCGGCTCAGCCCGCCCCAAGGGCAGGGCTGCCACAGCATGTGGTGCCAGGGATCAAACTGCAGTCCCTGAAGCCACCCAAACTTTCCCAAGCAGGCGCTTTAGACCACTGAGCCATCCCGCCAGGCAGTCAGCAACTTTCTACACAGAAAGAAATATGAATTTCTTTGAATTTTTGGAATATATGCTTTCATTTTTCCTCTATGTGTGTTCCCAGTCTTCCTCTAACCTGACCCGGATGTAGAGGCTCACTGGTATGGATATCATTGAATTCCTTTCTCTTCTGGCTGCCTTGAGATTTGGCCAGTGAGAGGCTCTAGCAGGAAGTGAAAGGGCTGAGGCAGTACCAGGTATTGCCACAGTGCCATTTCTGGCAGGGTTCTTTTGCTCCATACAGTTCCAGAGGGCTACAATTAATGCCAGGTGAGCCTGTCATGGGCCAATACTACTACTGCTTGGCTGTTCAGGACCAGGCTGATAAGTCCTTACTGCTGCTGCTAGCATTGTGGGTTTAGGGAGCCACTTTCTGGGGAAGTTTAGTGCACCTAGACCCAGGTAATAGTACCTTTGTGAAGCATTCTTCACATTTCCAGCTTGAGAGTTTGCCCCACTTAGAACTAATCAATGCATTTACCTTTCTTCCTTAGGTAAATTAGAGTTGATTTTGTACTGAACACGTGATAGTAAACTGAGAGAAAATAAGAGCAGATTAATGAAGTTCACATGCAAACAGATAGTACTTAACAGGTTTTTTTTTTTCTTTTTCTTATGAAGATGTTCCCTTCAAAAATCCTGTATATGTGACTTGTGAACATATGTTAAAGCGGTTGGCAACACATATTTCAAAGATTTTATTCTTGATTTATTTGTCTGATTTTTTTTTTTTTTTTTTTTTTTTTTTTTTTTTTTTTTTTTTTTTTTTTTTTTTTTTTTTTTTTTGAGACAGCATTTCACTGTGCAGTTCCAGCTACTCTTGAACTCACTACATAGCCCAGGCTGGCTGGCCTCAAACTCGAGGTGATTCTCCTGGCGCAGTCTCCCACATGCTGGGGTTACAGGTGTTTACCATTGTGCCCAGCTTTTGTTAAATTTCTTAAAAATTCTAATTCCTATTAATAAATAAAATATCTTAAAGTTAAAAATATGAATATTAAAACAAACTTTTATTTCAGGGAATAATAGCAACAAACCATCTCATGTGAATCAGACTAAGGTCCATCAGAACTCTATGACATAGGTCTTTATTATCCCTATTTTACAGTAAGAAATGGGGGCTGCTTTAACTTGAGCAACTTGGAAAAGACAGAAAAAACCCAAGACCATATATGTCTGCCTTGAATGTCTGGCCTTAAAATCCTTACTAGTACTGTGCAACATTATGAGTTCCAAAAAATATGTATTTTTTTAAAAAGTAAATAGTAGTTCTATCATGAACTTTAAATGACCATGATTGTTTATATTATTGGACATTTCATATTATAATGGTATCATGATACTTACCTTTGTGATATGCCTTCTTCCCCAATTAACCTGTGAGGCTTGCTTAGTGTTGACCTAGCCAATCAGAGTATCATATCACATTCGGCATAGTGATTTGTTCAACTGACTTAGACTCTGTTGGTGAGATGGAACTTTGCTGGAACTTAGTTTATAGGAAATAAATGTCTTCTTTGTGTGCTGGGATTGATAAATAGAGGAAGTTAAGCCCAGATATTCTGATGTCTGTGTTGTCATTTATTAGAAACTTTAATCTTAGCCGGGTATGGTGGCACATGCCTGTAATCCCAGCACTTGGGAGGCTGAGGCAGAAGGATCAGTGCAAGTTCGAGACCAGCCTGGGCTACAAAAGTGAGCTCAAGGCCAGACTGAGCTGCATAGTGAGACCCTGTCTCAAAAAGACCAAAAAAAAAAAAAAAAAAAAAAAAAAAAAAAAAAAAAGAAACTTTAATCTTAATGATGGTATCTAAAAGTAGAAGGTAATGACAGAATTGAACATCTCGGCCAGCCATACTCAATGACATCATTTTTGTTTGTCTATTACCTCAATCAGCTCAGTCACTTGTTAGTTTAGCTTTAGTTTCTATTCACCTGAAAACAGAAGAAACTGGAGTAATTAATATATAGGACATGCATAGAAGATATTTCATAATCTGACCTCTTTTTTCTTTAATTTTTATTTCTCACCCTGGGTTTTGGCCATCCTGGATTTCTTATAGTTTTATTTTAAGTAACTATCTCCTGTTATTATAAAACAAAATCCCTGTTTATTTTTTATATCATTTATTTATTTGTTTGTTTATTTTTTTGGTACAGGGTCTCATTATGCAGCTCAGACTTAGAGTGGTCCTCCTGTCTCAGCCTCCCCAGCCCTGGGATTACAGGCATGCCCCACTACACCCGGGTTCGGTGGCATGCTCTACATGTTCAGAGAGGGTCATCACAGCATGTGGTATGAGGGATCAACCGTGGGTCCTTGCCCTTGACAGGCAGGTGCTTAGATCACTAAGCTATCTCCCCACTCCATAAATCTCTATTTTTTATAATCAGAGAATCTCAGATTAAGCTTCACTACTTCAAGGAAGACTGACTATATAATACTAAGTATCCTATTATTTTTCTTATATTATTGTACCTTTACCTCTGAAAAATTGTTGACATAATGTAACTGGGTCATCATCTATTTGTCAGTTTTATATTTTTGTTTAAAGACTTGTGGAGAATATGAAAAATTTATGACAAAAAAATCAAATGCAACAATAGACTGTAGTCATGACAACAAATTAATAAAAAAGAATTCAATAACTTTAGAGATAGCATTATCAAGCGTTTTAGAGCAGGTTGGGAAAACTTTATATTTTGAGCCATGAATACTGAGAATATATTGTAGATCTGAAAATCTTTGATGCTATTATAATAGAAAGAACATCATCCTGACAATAGAAAGGTATTTGGGGCTTAAGAAGAGGTGCATGTGCATGGCAGATGGCAGATTCCTTTTCAAGGACCTGCTGTCCAGCTAGGTCAATGAGAATAGCAGACAGCTTCAGTGATGAGGGTCTGCACCATTTGTGCACCATATGTCCTTTCTTGCCCAAGGTCATACTCCTCCTAGAGCATCTTCTGTGACCTAACAGGGAAGGATTATAAAGACCTGGCATTTTCTCCCTAATGATGAAAAGGCTGGTCAATATCCCCCACCCCCCAGAACTCCTCATCCACTTGAATGAGATTCTGTTAGGTCTGTATCCCACCTTGATTTTTGCTTGTCCAATTCTTCTTAGTGATTTTGATTTTTGCAGAGGTGATCCCTATAAAACTTTCAGTACCCGAACTCCATCTCAGAATTTGCTTTCAGAGAATCCAATCTGTGATAAAATATAGTAAGACCAAAGGAGAAGGTATTGGCATGACTAAAGACACACTATTTCCTTGGGAGAAGATTGGCCATCAGAAATGGGGAGTCATACCAGAAATATCTCTACACATAGTAAATAATACTCTTATTTTTGAATTTAAAAAATCTTGATATTTCTATTTGAAAAAAAAATTGCCCTAGTTATCTGCTGATAGTAGATATACTAGAACCCAAATGTACTATAATATATTTAATATGGTTATTATACTACAGAGCATGTAGATGCAATTTTACCTTCTTTATGAAGGATTGCCTTCACATAGTGTTAAGAAGAAGATAGACATATAATGAATTATCAATAGAGACCATGTTCTAGAATAATTTCTCAGTTTCTTTCTACTTAATAGTAGGTAAGTCTGTTCCAGGACTTATAGCCCTTTGAATAAGGACATTTAGGTTAAAAAATCATTTAATCCATTTCAAGGCTGCACAAAGTAGGAATTTCTATTAGCATTTCTGTTTTGTGAATGGAGAAATCTAAAATATTGAGAGTTTAGAAATTTGTTCATAATTATACTTAGTAACTGTCAAGGGTGAAATGTGAACTAGCGTTTTTTCTCATCACATGTTATGTTGCCCTAGGGTGGGTAGAAGAAATTCAGAGATCAAGATGTTTGTCAATCTGTAAAAATTATCTTTTGAGAAGATGTATTTTTTTTTTTTTTTTTTGTCTTTTTGAGACAGGGTCTCGCTGTGCAGTTCAGGCTGGTCTTGAGCTCACTTTTGTAGCCCAGGCTGGTCTCGAACCTGCACCAATCCTCCTGCCTCAGCCTCCCGAGTGCTGGGATTACAGGTATGCGCCACCACACCCGGCGAGAAGATGTATTGAAGAATTGATCAGATGGAAAACTTGGTCACCTCCATCAGGTTTGGCCTCAAAAGATAGGCTTATGATTTTAGACATTAGATTAAAAAACTCTCTCTCTTTTCTGATACAGGGCATTTGTGATCTTAAGAAACTAAGAATCCTAGACATAGCTGGAAATATTATTCAGATATTTCCATCAGGAGTAAGTAGTATCAACTTCTATATAATTGAGAAACAGTTGTATTTATACTATTGGGAATAGAAAAATACAGGCAACCAGTAAAAGCTTTGGTCATTGGAACCTTGAAATATATAAATAACTCAAAAATTTGCTTTGTTCTAGAATTTCATAACTTGTTCTCTCCCATTCTTTTCATTGTGTTTGGTGCCTGTTGAACTTGGTTAAACTAAATGAACTCTGATTGCTATCATAAATATTTTAATGTATCAGCTATGAGTAAAATTTTTTTTGTTACTACATACTGCTTTTGGTCACTTTGGGTGCACTGAAAATTTTATTTGCCAGGGCATAAATTTTCATCCTTTGTAATTAATCCAAAGGTGACACTTAGTTGTTTCTATGCCATAAGCAATGAAAAATGCACCTTTTCCCCATTGGAAATAAATTTGACCTTGATTTACTTCAAATAACTGAGAAACATTTCATCTTGGCACCTTCTAATTTCTGGAAAGAAATTATAGTTTTTCTTATTGCATTTTTGTAGCCAAGTGAACATGATTGAATGTTCAAGGTAATAATTAGAAGACCACTAATTCCAGAGCACAGTATAAGAAAAAATGATCCAGTAAGTATTTTTTTTTTCTGATTGATGGGCTCCAAATTGAGATTTCAGGCATTTCCATCTCTTCCTTTTCATCTCTAAATAGTATTTTATACTGAACGTGAGGGAACTATGAAAAAATGTCAAAATTCTATGATTTAGGAAAATATATATAATGGTTTTTATTGTGGTAAAAGTGTAAAATTGACCTTTGGAATAATTTTAAACATATGGTCTGTGACACTGAAGACTTTAACCCTCTCCATCACCACCATCGACCTCTAGGGTTTTTTCCGTCTTTCACTGAAACCCTGTATCCATTAGACAAATTCCCCATTCTCTTTGTAGCACTTATTTCAGTTCCCATAAGTATTATAGAAATGACAACATATTAAAATAAGATTATTTTTGGGGCCGGCGGGATGGCTCATTGGTCTAAAGCGCCTGCTTGGGAAAGCTTGGGCGGCTTCAGGGACCACGGTTCGATCCCTGGCACCACAAGCTGAGCCAGCCCTGCCCTCGGGGCGAGCTGAGCCGGCCATAAAAATGAGTGAATAAACAAACAAAGGTTCTGAAACAAGAAAAATAAAAAAAAAAATAAATAAATAAAATAAGATTATTTTTTTCTCTGAAAACTGCCATTCTATTTCTACCTCCATGAATGTGACTACCCATAGCCTTTTATACTGGAGGTGCTCACAAAATTTATACTTTTGTGACTGGGTTTTCTCACTTAGCATCATGTCTTCCAAGCTCAGCTATGCTATAATGTATCGGAATGTCTTTCCTTTTTGGGATGAATAATATATGTATGTCTCTATCATCTATGTTGTCTGTATCATCTATATCCATATGGTCTCCATCTCCATCTGTATCTATATGCAACACTTTTTGTCTATCCATTCATCTGAAGATGGATACTTGGGTAGTTTCCTCCTTTTGGGTACTGTGAATGACCCTGATGTGAACCTGGGGCACAAATTTTTGTTCTGGCTTTTTCTTTCTACTTCAGGTATACTGGATATATACTCAAAAGTAGTATTATTATTGAACTATAAATGAATCCATGTTTAATTTTTTTAAGGATACTGTTTCTAAAACTTATAACTTTAAATATTAAGAATTGGACATTGTTAATGTTGACCTCATAGATGCTATGTGATTTTATTTATTCTGTTGATCTTAACTCAATTCTCTGTGCCTTATAATGCCTTTCTGACTTCCAAGGTAGCTAGTCAGGACCACTTGTCCCATGGCACCACAAAATGGAGATTGGACCACATAGTGGAGTAATTATTTTCAGATCTGTCTTGTTATTAGAGTGTATGCTTCCAAAAAGTACAAATAATGTCCCCTTTAAACTTTTATATCAGTAGCATCTTGAATTTCAAAAACATATTTGTGGAGTGAACAAATGTAGATAATGTTGCTAAAGTGTACTCAACATTCACTCAGATAGCTCACAGTTTAATTTGTGATTTCTTCTACAAATTGATTCTACACTGACCATTTTAAAGAAAAAATATTACTTAGGTCCTAGTAAGTTATTTTTGACAGGATCTGAATCAGTTTCACCTTCTAGCACTCTGATGGTTGACCTTGCCGATGTCAAACTGACGGGCTTAAACAGCACCAGGGTCTTAAAAAGGCACATCTCCTGGTGGATTGGGCAGAGCATGGAAATGTAACTTGGGGCACTAACTGCCCACTGGCCCCGACTCTAGTGGTGCTCCCTTGCTCTGTTTCCTGGGCA
The DNA here is from genome assembly GCA_004027025.1 of Myocastor coypus. Classification (NCBI taxonomy): domain Eukaryota; kingdom Metazoa; phylum Chordata; class Mammalia; order Rodentia; family Myocastoridae; genus Myocastor; species Myocastor coypus. The sequence goes on from PVJA010011439.1 coordinate 19,187, forward strand.
CCATGAGCTGAGCAGCTTTTCTCTGTCATGCTCTTTCACTGTGCTCCTGTCTTGGTGCCTGCCTGCCAGGGATCTAACACTCCAAACTGTGAGCTGAGTTAGACCTCCTGATTGAATCTGTGACCATCATGTATAGTCCCAATGATGAGAAAGCTGATAATATAAGCACATATTGCAGAAATTTCTATAAAAATTCTAGAATGAGATAGTATCTGAACTCACCTTAAAACAAATGTTCCTAAACTTTTCAAAAATTTTTTACCTTTTTTTCATTTTCTTCCTCACTGTGCTTTTAGACAAGGAATCTGTTGGGGCACAGTTCTACCCATAGAAGTGAGAGTTAGTGCCTACTGTAAATGCTCGAGAAATATTTATAAGGGTTTTGCTAGCATAAATGTGAGGAAAAATAATGGGAGAAAGAGTTTAAGGGAGAGACACAGCTGTGGGGTGGGAGGGCCTTTCTGCACTAATTGCCATAACTCTTATTAAGTTTCATTGGGAAGCTCAAATCGAACATGCACAGTCAAGTTGGCGTCACAGAGAGGCCTAATCCGGAACTGCATTTGTTAAGCTTGTTAGGCTATAGGCATCCAAGGCTTCTGAATGATTTTCCCTGAACAAGTATATTATAGCTGGCACCCTGCTGCCACTTGTTTGGTGGCTGAGTTACTAACAAAGAAGATAATCCATGATTATTCACACAAAACCTGTATATGACTTCCATATTGCTTTTTACAACTGTTATAGTTTACAAATCAGTTGCTTAGATTTGATAAATAATCCAACTAATGAGGCAAGTAGCAACCAGGATGAGTGACTTATCTAGGCAGAGATAGGCAGTGGAGGAGTAAATTCTACAGGACTGCAGTCAGATCTAGTATATATATTCTAATATATATTCTATAGCTGGCTCAGCCTGCCCTGGGGGTGGGGCTGGCGCAGCATATGGTGCCACGGAACTGCAGTCCCTGCGGTTGCCTAAGCTTTCCTAAGCAGATGATTTAGACCAGTGAGCCATCGCGCCAGCCCCATCTATATGTTCTTTTTGAATAGCAGTTTTTGCAGGCTTTCTATATTTTGTAAAATAAAAACAAAAATGAAGAATAGGAAGAGCAAAATGTGAGGCACCTTTTAAGTTTATCTCTCAGACATAACACTCGTTATTTTCTCAAGTGCCTCATTTTTTAGATGCTCACTTAAAAGTCGAACTGGGAAAATGCTGAACAAAAAGTGCATGTTTCATTTTTCAATAAACATGTATTGAACACTTTCCTTAGTGAATATTTTTCAAATACTTTTTAGCGCTTTTGTACTTTTTTAAAAAATTGAAATATTTTGTTTTTAATCACTGAATATTCTAAATTTTAAAACTTGCTCACTTTCCCTTATATTTTTATTTCTACTTGCTGTGCTTAAATTTTGGATACACAAGCTTTTAAGATAAAGTTACCTTGAAATAAAGTGATTTTTTTTATTTGCATATTATTTTTTTTACATGCTGTAGCTTGTGGTGGGCAGTGAACAATCTATCTAAACATTACCAACTATTTACTTAGTATAGGAAACAATAATGCCCAGTATATTTGTTTCCTATAAGATGCATACCACAGAACATCAAAGTGGAGCAGAAAGTAAGTCTCTGTTTTGTTTTCCTAGGTGGATGTGGCCTACCCTAATTGATATGCCCTAATCTTTAGTAATTATGTGTATAAAGACTGTTTCTAAATAAGCTGGCTGTCTTAGTTACTTAACTGCTGAAACAAAATACTTGACACCCATTGTTAAGAGTGAAAAGTTTTATTTTGATCATAGTTTGTAGAAATTTCAGTTTATCATAGCCTGGACGCAAGTCAGCATGACAGGCCAGCAGAGGAGAAGCCATTCATACAGGCAAAGAAGTAAGGGGTCCTATAAAAGAAAAAAAGAAAAATAGATAAGGGTCCTTAATGGCATTTTTCCCTTTTATGCTCTATCTTGGCTACTGTGATAAGGGAGGTGTCAATAAGGAGGCTATGATCACATGCCCTTAATCCCAGCCTTGTACCTTGAACAAAATCACATACTCTAGATCCACCCTCCTCTGAAAATGTCCCACCTATGAGGCTTGAGGGGACATCTAGACACAAACCATAACAGCCATGTTCTGATATTCTAGGCACATAGGATTTTTATTTGTTTGTTCATTTATTTATTTATGGCCTTTTTTGTGGCATGGTCTCACTATGCAGTTAGCACTTGCCTTGAACTCATTTTGAAGCTCATGCTGGACTTGAACTCACAGTGATCTTCCTGCCTTAGCTTTCTAAGTGCTGGGATTACAGATGTTCACCATCATATCTAGCTAGATACGAATTTTTGATAGAAATACTCAATCCGTTGTACTTAGGCAGAATATTGAACATCTGTGCTCTCTCTCCACTCTGTATAGTAGATTTAACTTGTATGAGGCTAATCTCTGCTGAACCATTCAACTCAGTGAAAATTTATTTATTGTGTACAACTATCTTCCAGTGTTGGACTGGAAGAATCTTTACCCTCATAGAACTTTGGTGAGACAATAAAAAAATCTGGAAATTTGGAATTGATGCTACAGAAAACCTCCAGAAAGTTGAGTGTGCTTTGAGAGGTCATAAAAGAAAGATAGTCACAGAAATTTAAAATTAGAAGGTTAAATAAAATGGTATTGATTAGCTTTGAATCAAAAGCAGTACATGTACTGTAAGTGATCATGTCGTTGAGCAACTCAAAATATGAAAGGAAAACCCATTGCTCTCATAACTTTTGATAATAGGGAAAGACAAATTTTTTTTTTTTTTTCCTGCTGGAAAGCTTTGAAGAGGACTTTAGTAAGATTTCTTGGAGGAAATAGTCATCAGTCTCTTAGCCTAAATTCTAAAAGCAAGGGAGGAAATCTTACTGTGGAACATTGTGATTCAGCCCTTTCAACAAGAGGAAAATGAATTGTTGAACTTTGTAGTTTCTTTCAAAAAAATTTTTAAAAAGTTTAAAACACAAATCTTCTTTCTCTGGCTTGTGTTTTCCCCAGGAGCCCAGTTATTTCCCAAACTGGAATCATTAAAGAAAAGTTAACCTAACCAAAGTGAGAAACAATTTTAATGATCATTAGCAGGGGGCATCATGAAGTTTGTCTTTGTTGTGAAGTTTATAACAACATACATAAAATATTTCAGACCTAACCAAAAGCTTCACATTTCATTAACACTCTGGCAGTATCCTCAACGAGCAAATCTAGCCACGTACATGATTATAACCACTTTTTAGATTGAAATGGCATTAGATTTATTTTTTCTAGATCAACACCTTGCAGTTACCTAGGGATTTGGAAGTATGAAAAAAATGATTTTGCATGTTTAACATCTATATGACAGATAGTGGATAATTCTCGGAAGAGAACAGATTGCATAGCATTATTTCTGTGTGAAGCTGAGGCTGTTGAGGCTCCAGAGAAGTAATCTGCTTGAAGCAGTTGTCCTCCAATGTGAATGCATGGTCAAATCCCTTGGATGGTTTGTCAAAGCCTAGAAGGCTGGGCCCCACTCCAGAACTTCTGAGTCAGAAGGTTGGGAAGCCCAAGAATTTGCATTTCTGTTAAGTTCTCAGGTGATGATGATGCAGCAACACTGGGGACCACACATGGGGAACCACTGGCCCCAATTATAGAGCAGTTGTAAAGTGGGGTCTTAGAGGATGTTTAGTTCTCAATTTGGGATACTATCTCCCCACCCTGCCTCTCAGGAATCTATTCATTGTGTAGGAGTGATAGGCAGAGACTGTCCTTGTGATGCTGGACACAAAAAGGAAGACATTTGTAATCTCTCTGGAAGTTTGGGTCCTGAGAATTTTACTGCATCTGAGATGATACTCAAGGAGCATTCCTTGAGCAATAGAATTCTTGTAAATGCTAACAAAAAGTGCTTCACAAGGAAACTGGAGCTTTGGTGTGTGAATGCAATGAATGCCTGTCAAGCTCAGTTGGAAGCTGAGCTTTGCATGTCACCTCATGGAATCAGCTTTACTCCCCTTAGTCTCTCTGCAGATGTTGGTGCATGATTGCTATCAATAAAACTTGTTATGTACATATTGACCAGCTAATCCCAACATAGGAGAGGAACTTTTGCATGTGACTTAATATTAAATTTTATTTTGGGTAAATTTTGGGAAGCCCAATCTTTCCTGTTATTTTTAGTTGTTCGTAAATTTTGTTTTCATAAATTTCCCCATTTACATTGGCTGGTAATATGTTGGAAATGAAACAGATTTAGATGAAGCTTTTATGTAGACACAGATCCATGTGACAGCTTTTGAGAAAGTGCTTTGCTGAGAGCAGACTTAAGAAACATACTTTAAAACAGTAAGCTATGGCAATAATATATTTTCCACTTTTCAAATTCATTACATTAGTGTCCACTGAAATTTCTTAATTAAGCTTTCTTAATTAAGTCTAATTTAAGTAAATTTAATTAAAGTTTAAGCTTTGTTTCCATTTTTTCCTTATTTTTTTTCTTTTGCTTTTCTTTCCCTCTTCCTTCCACATAGGATCCCCATTTTGTTCTTATTTCACAACACCTATTGTATACTTGATCTTTATTTACACTCATAACTTTATTTACACTTTCTTTCTTTCTGTCTTTCTTTCTTTCCTTCTTCCTTCCTTCCTTCTTTTCTTTCTTTCCTTTTTTGTCTTTTGAGGCAGGGTTTCACAATGCAGTTCAGGTTGGCCTTCAGCTTACGTTTGTAACCCAGGCTGGTCTCAAACTCACACCAATCCTCCAGCTTCAACCTCCCAACTGCTGGGATTACAGGCATGTGCCACCATGACTGGCTTTGGTTGATTTCTTGATAATAGTCATTCTTTCTGTAGTGAAATGGAATCTCAACATTATTTTAGTTTGCACCTCTCAAAATTGGTACCTATGTTTTACTGCCCACTAAATTAAAATCATAATGGATCAAATACATAAATACTAAAATACAAACACTAAATCTGTTGAAAGAGAGAATAGGGTGAACTCCTGAAAACATAGGTGTAGACAAAGACTTTATGAACAAAATCCTAATTACATGGGAAATACTATGAAGAATCAACAGCTGGGATCTAATCTTATTTAAAAAGCTTTTGTACACCTAAAATAGTTGGCAATAAAATGAAGAGACAACCAACGGAGTGGAAAAAAAAATGTTTCTATCTATTCCCCAGACAAGAGCTAATATCTAGAATATGTAAAGAACTAGAAAAAAATCAAATCCTCGATTTTAAAGACTCAGTCCAAAAATAGGCATCTGAAATGAATGTACTTCTCAGATGAAGAAGTACAATGACAAATACATATATAAAAAATGTTTAACATCATTGGTAAAATTTGTAGTTCTCATAAACAGACTTTGAGTCAAAGTTAAGAATCTTAAGCATTTGTATATCTCCGAGGTTTGCAGGCACATTGTGTTTTTATAAGAAAAAATACCAGGAGAAAAGAAATGGTGTTGTCATGACACAAACTGTACTCATATTATTTATGGAGGATGATATTTGTAGCACCTATTCCATCTTATTAATGTCTCTGTTTTTTTTCTTCAGGAAATTGTCCACATTCTCATAAATAAAGTTGAGGAATAGTGAAAACATTTTTACCCTTTTACAGTATGAGAAAGATTGGAGGAAAAAGAGTAGCAACTTTCCCAGAAATAGAAATCATTTGAAAACTGAAGATTTAAATTGATTGTTCTAAACCAAAATTTATTTTTCCTGGTTTGACAGTTTACTCGTTTTGTGGACCTTGGACACATAAATCAACTACTTTGTGTCTCATAATTTCTCTTCTTTAATTTAGGGACATGATACCCTTGTATCATGGCATTGTTGGGAGAGTGTCAGGACACAACAGTCAGTAGTCAGCAGAAATGGAGTGGGTTGTGGATAATTATGAGATTGTGCGGGGACACCCACTCGGGATCCCCTTCCTGTCTCGCTCTCAGACAGGAGCTTTCTTTCCCTCAATAAATATGTTCTGCTCATTAATAAAAATAAATAAATAAATAAATAAATAAATAAGTAAATAAATAAATAAATATAAAAAGAGATTGTGTATAGAAATCCTATGTTCATGCCTGGATGCAGAGTATATGTTGTGTTATTTTCTTTTCAATTTAATGATTGGTCTGAGCTACCTGGCATTTAGTCCATCTCAGATTCAGAGATGTATTTGCAGATTTTCAAAAACCATGTGATTACCTAAATGATGTTACTTTGTAAGGAACAGGGCAATCACTTATCTGTATGCATAGATGAAAGAGGACAGCGTGGTCCCAGAAGCACATTGTTCCTGGTTTCTACTCATTGTACTTTCTGCCTGAAGAGTGTGTTCTACCTTATTTTGATCTGCAGATTCATTGATATTCTTCTGACCTGGCTCATTTATTATAATAAAACAGAACAAACATATTATCTCCAAAGAAAGCCCAGCTTTCTGAGAATTTTTACATTTTATTCTGTTTACTTGTGCCTTTTCCTTTTCTTTCTTTTAATAACCCAATTAATTTCTCATTGCCAGTACTGCAGTGCTCTGAAGCTAGCACCTCTGATCTAGACTCACTCCATTTTTCTTAGATGCTTTACTCAGCTTGTCTTCTAGTGCTTATCTTATGGTCCTTTCCTTTAGCCCTTTTAGTTTGGAATAGCCTTTCTATTCATAGAAAAAAAAATTTTAATCCCAGCATAAGCATACCTTCCAGTGATGTCTTTGATTCTGGCCTGATGGTTACCATCATCTAGACTGATTTAACTGATTTCCTAAAATGCCTGCCTTGTTCTTGTCTAGTTTATAAAGCCTAAATATTTCATTAGTGCTTCCACTATGTTTTATCATTGCACTTTTTTGGGGGGCTTAATGTAAAGTCATGTAGAGAAAGCTATTTTTTCAAAAGAATTTTTTATTTTATTTATTTTTTTTTCTTGTTTCAGAACCTTTGTTTATTCACTCATTTTTTATGGCCGGCTCAGCCCGCCCCCAGGGCAGGGCTGGCGCAGCATGTGGTGCTGGGGATTGAACCGTAGTCCCTGAAGCCGCCCAAGCTTCCCCAAGCAGGCGCTTTAGACCACTGAGCCATCCCGCTGGGCCCTGAAAAAGCTATTTTATTCTTGAATGACACTCAATGCTTGCATATAAACTGATTTCCATCAATAAGTTTCCATTTATGAATAGTTATATCCAAATATATACTTACATGTATTGCTAGGAAGACTCTAGTTTTCAAGTTGCACACTTGAAGAACTGCTATCCTGAATTTCAACATGTCCATGTCTTCAAGTGGGTTATAGTACAATTGTGTATAGGATAGACACACGGACTGGGGTTCAATCCCTAATGTACAGAGCCAGCCTTCCCCCAGAGTGTGCTGAGATGGGGACTGTGACTGGGTGTAGTGTGTGCACCTGTAATCCCAGTGCTTGGGAGGCTGAAAACAGGAGGATCACTATGGGTCTGATCTGTACAGTGAGACCCTGTTCTAAAATACAAAAAAAGAAAGAAGGAAATAAAGAAGGAAAGAAAGAAAGAAAGAAAGAAAGAAAGAAAGAAAGAAAGAAAGAAAGAAAGAAAGAAAGTTGTGTGTAGGAAACTCTTTGGGAAAGTGAAATCGTTTGCACTATATGAAAATGTTTATCAAAACTTTAAATTCTTTTTTAAGATTGCTTGAAAAATGAGAAAATATCCAACAACTTTTGGTCAAGAACATCTCCAAATCTCTCTGCAATGTAGTTATTTGAGTTGAATTATCTATTTTGCTCACAGAACCATGAGAAACCATATTGTTTATCTCATTCTATTTGCTATTCTGCATCTCTCGCACAATAGCACCATAGCTACTTTGTTCTTATTCTACATTGATAGTTTATTTTGTAACTCTATCCAATATTAAGGAAAGCTATACCCTACCCTCAAAGCTCATTAAATGTCTTTGTAACACTTGACCTTGATTTAAAAAGAGTCTATTTTTCTTTGGTTGTCAATACTGCCTTCAGTGGCTTAGTTTATTAGGAGATATACATTTAAAATAACATTTAGTGACCTTTAAAAAATGGGACACAAGCCAATGCTTTCCTAATGGAAATCCCTTGTGGGCTCTGTGGTTTTATGCAAGTGATGTAAGCTTAGCTAATATAGAATTAGTGAGTTCCAAAACTTGCCTAAACGCTTTCCCTGTCACTACTTTTATGAGAATGAGATCATGTTTTCTGGTTTCTCATTCTGGGGTGAGTAAAGAAAAGAGTGTTGAATTATAGATTATTGCTTCTTTTACTACTCTAATTCTAAAATTTCATGAGATAGATGTTTTGAAATGAAAAGAAAAGAGAATATTCATAAAATATTGCTCTGGATTCAGTGGGCGAGTTTGTTGAAAATTTGGTTTAAAAGCTGAGTGCTCAACTAACTAGAGGGGTATAACTTCTTTTGTGCTTACCTAAGTTAAATACTTCAGGTTCTAACTTTCAGTTTGTACATGTGATCTTATTGAAATTAGGCTAGTGCTGGATGACTATAAAATTTAAATGTTGCACAATGACCCTGTTCCACATGTTATTGTGATCAGTGAACTATGTTTAACTATCACCAATTAAACACTTGAAAATTTTAGTTTTCTAACCAAGTAGTTAATATCCTGATTCAGGAGATAAAGAAATACCTTATTATCTCTAAAATGGTGGTCCCACTTCACTTGTAGAAGGTCAAGGTTATAAATTAGAGAATATCAGAGCTTCTATCTCTTTACCTTTTTTAAAAAGTGGTGTTCAAACCAAGATTAGGATCAGATTTTTCAGACAATAATGAGAAATATCAAAAAGAGATACTTTGTGAACTATGGATATAGCTCAAGAGTAGAACCCTTGCCTAGCATGTATGAGGCCTTGCCTTTGATCCACAACACTGCAATGAATGAAGCAATCAATCGTCAATCACTCAATCAGAGAAGCTCCAACAGAATATAGAAATGTAGCTCTCATGCAGCTCGTTTAAGCATTGATGTGAATTTAGTTGGTCAGTTCTTTGTTCTCCTGAGGTCTCCTCAATTTCTAAATGAAGCCAGAAATTTTTGTCTCTTTTCACTGGCATATTCCACATATATAGAGCATTGTCTGGCATAGGGCATGCACCCAACAAATACTTATAGAAAGGATGGATGGATGGATGAATGAATGGGCTGATATGGACTTCCCATAACAAATATGACTATTTTGCTCTATTTGAAAAAATTAATTTGTGACAACTGGTAATGAAAAAATTGTTCTAAGGCAGTTGTTTTCAACTGGGGAAGATTTTATTTCCTAGGGGTATCAGACAAGTCTACAGAAATATTTGCATGGAAATTTGAGGAGAAGGTACTATTGCTATGCAGGATGTGCATGCCAGAGGTGATGGGAATGGTTCATTGAATATAGGATAATGCCCGTGACAAAGTGTACTTGGCCCAAAATATCTTTATCAAGATTAAGAAACCATGATTTAAGTGGTTCATTTTCTGTGCCCTTTTGTTTTCTAGGCCTCAATCCTTGCAAAATCTATACTTATCAACTAGATTTTTAGAGCACATGAGAATCTACAATAGCAATTATGAAAGTTTTGGTGCCTAATGGGATGGTTAAGCTTAATTGTCAGCATGATCAGCATGGGAGCTTCACAGGGGATTAGAAAAGCACACTTCTGGGTGTCAGCATGGACCATGTTGTGACTTTCCTGTCTATGCCTGGTGCCTGTCCTGTTCCTCTCTGGCACCATTCCTCTGCTCTGCTCTGTGGCTGCCATGATGGAGCTAAGCAGTTGTGTTGTCCCATGCCCGTGCTAGCTGCCAATGTATGGAATCCCCTGAAACCTGGGGAGAAATGAAACGTCCCCTCCATCAAGTTCCTCATGTCACGTGTTTTGTCCAGCAGTGGGAAAACTGACTAACATGCCTGTGTTCTAATACATTACTAATAGCACTTCTTATTACTAATAGCTGTAACATTTAGTTCGAAATCATTTTTAGCTCTATTTTGATTCTTATTAGCAAGATATACCTATTTTCATACTATTCAATTTTTCTATAGCTTTGCATTTTATTTTTATTTTTTATTCTAGGGAAAGGTCTACAGGGTGTTCAGGGACTCACTACTAGATTGGACTCATAATGACCCGCCTGTTTACAGACTCCCAAGAGCTGGGATTAAAGGCATGTGTCACCACACCCAGTCTCAGTTGCCTCTCAGCATGTCCTGACCCCTGTACCTGCTTGCAGATACTTTAATTCCCTTAGCTATTTGGCTGGCCCTAGCTTTGCATTTCAGGCATATGCCTTAAAAAGCATGTAGCTCATCATTTTAAAAGATACAATAAGATAGTCTTTTGTGTTGCAGTGTTTTAGCTCATATTAGCTGAATACAGTTAATGATATATTTTATGTGAAGTCAATATTTTAATATACTCTTTAATGTATTCTACTTGTTCTTTGTTCCTTTTGCTCTTGCTTTCCTCTCAAATGATCAGAATTTTTTTATTTAATTTTTAAGTCAGTAAAAACTTATATATAATTTTGCTATTTTTAACTGATGACCCTAAGAATTGAAAACATTCTTCATTTCTTTGTGAGTTACTAATTTATATTTATATTCTTCCTAGACAAGAATTTAAATCTATTTAATCAATCCCATTATGAAATATTTTAATTTTATATTATAATTCTTCTTTACTTTAAAAATTATTATTTTACACAGATGGCACCAATTTAGACTTATTATCACATTTACCAATTTTATTGTTACTCATTTTTCGTGTACCTCTGGTTTTTATGGGATGCTATATTTGCCTCTAGCTGAAAAACACATTCAGTCTTGTCTTTGTGTTGAGTCTACCCTTGGCTCATTGTTGTGATTTCATTTAAACTTCTAGAATTAGAAGATTAATTTTTACTTCGTATAGATTTCTAAACTAATAGTTTGTCACCACACTCAAAATTTCAGTCTACTGTTACTCTTTTTCCTTTCTTAAAGCTTTTCCTCATTATCTATTGTATTGTGCATTTCTACCATGAGTGTCTGTAGAGATAATTAATTTTATTTTTCCTGTCTGGAATTTACATGACCAAAATAAATATAGAATCAATGTTTCTCATTGTGTGTGTGTGTGTGTGTCTGTGTCTATTGGTACTGTAGGTGGAGCCTAGGGCCGCATGCACGTTAAACATGTCTAACTGCTAATTGACTTTCCCAGCCAAAAACTGTCATTAATTTTTCAACATCGTTTCTTCTTTTCTCTCTTTTTTGGCAACTTTAATTTCCTGATTTGTTTTGTGTGTGTGTGTTGGGGGGGGTTTGGCATGGTAGGCAGGTACCAGGAATCAATCTGAGTACCTTGCGCTTGCCAGGCATGCACTTGTCCCATTGAACTTTCTCCCCAGCCTTTCGTGAATGTTAAACCTTCTCACTCTGTCTTTTTAGCTTTGTTCCTCTCATCCCTGTTTCTCATTCTTTTGTCAATCTGAGCTGCACTTGGTATTTGTTTTTGTGTTACAGTTTACAATGTGGCAATTTACTTTTCAATTGTTTATACACTTTTAAATGCATTCATTAGGCTATTTATTTCAGTTTAGTGTACCATTTCTGGCTGCTGCTTTTTCAAATTTACTTTGTTATTTTTTGTATCTTCTAGTTATCTCCTGAAAATTTCCACCTTGACAAATATTCTCTTCTCACAGTAACTTGGTGTCTGGAACATTATTTGACAAATGGTAGGGATGAAATACACATTTGTCAACTGGATGAATGAATAGCTGATAATGGTCATTGTCTGATATTGTTGAATTTTCCTTCTTTTAATCTTACACTCACAAACCTCAAGCACTGAGACTCCCAGTAGTCTTCTCAGACCTTGTGAGAACTCACCTCCGTTTTTACCCTACTCGCAGATTCTCCTGTTTGGTGCATGTTGCACACCCCCTCTACTTGTTGTTCGGCACACTCTATTCTTATGTTTTCCAAGACCACTCTAAGGAAAATGTCTTTTTAGTTGCTATGTTATATTAATATCATAGTTATTTCAATTTAAACTTTTATGTTATAATTATAGTGTAAAACCTTTAATATTCTCTCAGCTTTGGCTGCCAAAAAATTTTAAAAATTGCCATTTTAAGGTCATCATCTTTTTATATATTTTAATCTCAATTTTATTGGCCATCACTTATATACCTTATATTATAAACCACCTAGGTTTCTTAGAAGATAGCTAGAATATATCATAAAATGCAAACTGAGCCAAAAATATAAACCTAACTCCTGAGATAGTATCTCAAGGGACTTCTAAATCTCCCTATATTAAATTTCAGAATATTTCAGAATATTTGATTTGTTGTTAGCAGTAACAGTAGGAGGCAAGGAAATAATTTTTTCATTATTTCAAGGATTTTTATGAGATCAGGATCAAAGACATTTGTAGAGCACTGTCTTCTACTTTATATATTAGCTTTCTGGCTTTTCTTCTAAGTGCCTAAATGCAAAAACATCACCCTATACTTTGGGGAAGATTTTTGTTGTTAAAACAGTCTCAGTAATTAGAAATAGGAAGACTGAGTGTTCTAGAGCAAAATGGGGGGGGGTGTAACTTCTCTATCAAGAAGACTACTCAAGGTGTCAGGAAACGAGGCCCAGAAAAGGAGTCTTTTTTTCTTAGGAACCAGAGAAGCTTTCCTTAAGGAAATTTTGGCAAGAAAATTTTATGTACTAGAAGTCTGATGGTTAAAGGCAGAACCATGAAAGATAGTCAACACTATTGTAGAAGGGTTCTCTCAGACTAACTTTGGTCTCTCTAGCTCACAGATGGTTGTTAGAAACAGTAATATTCTTAGACAGGCTATATAATGGTTACCATAGACAATCAATAGTGACTTATGTGTCTTGAAAATTAAGGAATTAGTTTTGTGCCGAGAATTTTAGAAATGTCATCTTACCTAATCCTCAATATAGCTCCATTCTTATTCCAAATTTATAGATGAGAAATCTTTGAGAACAGTTGAAAGTACTTTGTGGGCATTCTACTGGCAGAGCTGAAATTCAACTTAAGGCTAGTCTGCTTCCAAAACAAATGCTCTTCACTAGTAGTAGTAATTTGCTTGAATATCCATTTATGATATATTTGTATAAGCCAATATTTACATTTGTAAAATGTCTGGCCATGATTATTGTTTCTCACTACATGTCAGGATTTTTTGTTTTGTTTGTATTCAGTTGAAGATGCATGTGGCTGAGTTGAGTTAGCTGGAACAGGAATAATTCATGAACTTTCCTTCCCCTGCTGCACATTTCCTAACTACTATTATACGTCCTAGTTCACATGAAGAGCAAATCAAGATTCATAGGAATGTGTTTCATAGGACTGCTTAAATTACCAGCTTATTTCATATGAGTTGAAATTAGCAAGTGCCTATGAAAGCCCTTGGTGGATGGACATTTTTCACCCATACAAAACAATCTGTAATCCCCTTACAAAATGTACATTTAACCTAACTCTTGAGAGGAAGGAAGACTACTTGTAGTATTGTAGTAGTTTCAGTTGCCATGTGTTTGGAGTCTGTCATAAGGATAGGGTGAGAAGGAAATGTCAAAAAAAAAAAATTGCAAGTGTGTCTTTCTAGGAGGATGCTCAGTAGAGCGAGCAGAGCAGACTCTGTGGATGGACCCCCACAGAAGACAGTCATTTGGACCAAACAAACCTAGTTGGAATGCTGGCTCTGACATCTGTATTTAACTTCATATGATTCCCATATGTACCACTGCAAGGGACCTATGAATTGGTCATAGAAGACACTTTTTTCTGGTGCATTTACAGTTGGCCAACTCAGGGAAATTGGATGAGTGAAGAACTTGGTTGTGACTTCTTTTTTAGGCATCAAAGATGAAGAACAAGCACTGAGGCACAAGCTGTCTTCACGTAGGCATCATCAGATGGTAGAACACACATGAACATTCATCATGGCCTGTAGATGATTCTCAACTTGGCAACTTTCTAGTTATGTGGCAATGAGAAACTGTTCTAAAGCCATTTGACTTTAGTTTGTTTCACTAAAAAAGAGATAGGGGCTGGAGAGGTAGCTCCATGGAATAAGTGTTTCCCTGGAAAGTGCAAGGTCCTGAGTTTGATCCCTGATACTGAGAGAGAGAGAGAGAGAGAGAGAGAGAGAGAAAGGAGAGAGAGAACTGTAAGTTATACTGGGTGCTATGAAGATTGAGATGATAAATACAAATCACAAGAAATAAGCAAATATTTTATAAGCTATCTGAGTCTTAAATCCTATTTTCCCCTATGTAAAAGTATGTTCCTCTACTAGGTATATACATGGTGAGGCTCCCACCATGAAGACAGGGTCTGCAATGGTTTATGCTGATAGGCATAATTATTACTTCCTCTCCCACTTTTTCCCATTAGACTGCCCTTTGACGTCTGAGAACCTCTGGCAGTAATCTGGCCCAGACTGTAAGAGAAGGAATGGACAAAGAAAGTTGGAAAGGAATAGACTGGTAGAAACATGCTCTGAATATTTGAAGAACATTAATGATTTTTAAAACTTTTATGACAGAAAACAAAATTAGAATTTATGTTCCTAGATCAAAGACATACTCTGTAAAGTAGGTGCAATATCTATAATAGAAAGGAAACACATAAGATGTTAAATTCTAGAGGAAAAGGCCACTTTATGAAAATATTTTACAGCGCACACTAGTTGTATTCAAGTATTCAGTATGTTTGAGTACAGGTTCCACTGATATTTTCCCCTGGGGAACAGCAAATAGACTTAATCTAGCACTACCTGTCCACATATAAAAAGAACAAAATAGATAATGTCTCTACAGAGCAAGCTGAGAACTGTTAACAAAGTGCTGTATTTCTATAAAGGCTCTACCTTTGTTCATTTCCATAGATACAGCACGGATATAAATCCTGCCCTCTTTCTCCACCTACACCCTTATGATATTGCTGGACTTGTTTGCTGTAACTGTTAAACAGTTACAATTTTTAATGACTGCTTTGCCACCGCTCCCCACCCCTGAGCTACAATACTTCCTTAGTGGAGATTTGAAGAATGGAGGAAGAAGGAGGGTACTGAAACTTCATGAGTATCCTAGAAACGGCAAACTAGAGACTTCTCCCCAGGAGAGGAGCTCCCTGGGAAGTTCATGTGAGAGTTTTCACCTTTAAGACAGACAACGACATGGGAGAGGCAATATCTAGGGGTAAGTTTTTCACGTGTAGCTCTTCTGGGTGGTGGATTCCCTGAGTAAGGTCGGCTGATTTCTATGGTATAAATACACTTCCCCTATTAGTGCCCTTTTTAAATCATGGGTGTAATGTCACTGAAAGCTGAGCTGTTGATTGGTGGTTAAACTTAACTATTCCAAGTCGGTACCAACCAGGACACCAGGGATGGTAGCTCTGGAACCACTGATGGGGGCTGTGTGTCTAGTATAGATGTTTAGGAGGTGATTTATCCTTTTTGTTATCAAAGATTCTTAAAACATTGGTTTTACCATTTACCAGCTATATGACTTTGGGTAAAGATCTTAAAAGTCCCCAAGTCTCACTCTTCTTATTGACTAATCCGTTTATCTGATGTATACTTTTGATTTTCTTGTGTGACAGGAGCAGTTCTAGGCATTTTAGATACAGAGGCAAATAAAATAGTGCTTTGGAGTTTATATTCTGATAAAGAAGACTAATAATAAGCAGGTAAAGAAGAAACTTTAGAGGGTATTATGAAGAAAAAAGACACTGTAATCCTGGTAGAGGTGTGTATTTTGAGTCTTTGTTTATTTTCAGTGCTATAGCTTTGTACGAAGGAATCAGAGGTAAGTGAAAAATCTGCCACTGCAAATAGGGCTTGTTAGAAAGGCTCTCTGGAAGGCTGATGTGATCAAACAGACTTGAAAATCATACAAGAGCAAATTTGGCAAGTGCTTTTGGGTAACCTAAGCTCCTTCACTACTGAGCTCA
This sequence comes from Myocastor coypus, assembly GCA_004027025.1. NCBI lineage: Eukaryota > Metazoa > Chordata > Mammalia > Rodentia > Myocastoridae > Myocastor > Myocastor coypus. The sequence continues at coordinate 35,218 of PVJA010011439.1, forward strand.
TACTTGTAGTGGGAGTGATCACATTCCATACCTGACCAGAGAAAATAGATGGGAATTTTCATTTTCCCAATACAATTGGACAAATGTTGCCTCTCCTATCCTGGTCTTCTTTTTGTTGCCCAGACTTGATTGTGAATTAACAGCTAGTGTGAGGTCAGAAGGCAACAAGCTTGAATACAGTGACAGTCCTTCTGTGAGGTGTGGTGGTGAAGTGGAATCTCTGGCAGCCGGCTCACAAGGCCATGCTATTCGTCCACTGTTTCTCCTCAGACAGTAGTTACAGGACATAGATGGCATGCTGTGTGATGTCTATTTTATTTTCTCGGGGCTGATGTAGCAAGCCAGTCCTAAAAGAAAAAAATAAATAACATTATAAGAAGAGTAATGGGATTAAATAAGTCAAGTCATGGAAATACCTGTCAGAATTTGAGAAACCATGCTTTTTTAAAAAGTTACTTTACAAGGATTCAAGTAACAAAAAGCATTATGTATTTCTAAGCCCCTTACCTATTCTTTATAAATGGAGTCATAACAATATGAGTGATTTCAGCATCAAATTAAATGTGATCTAAAATATGGAGCCAGGAATTTTTTTTTTTATCTCCCCCATAAATTAATTTTTACTTCCTTGGCAATTTTAGCATCCTTCCAACAAAAATCACAAAGCCAGTACAAGACTTGAAAAGAATTTTTTTTTTTTTTTTTTTTTTTTTTTACCTCATGGGCCAGATATGTGGGAGAACTTTCAAACTTCTGAGAAAATCTTACAATAAGCAGAGATGTTGATATAGCTTTCTTGAAAGCCTTGTGATATTTTTAGCCCTGGGAAAATTTTATGTACATTGGGAAGTTGTATTTTCAGTATTTTAGCCCAGTACAGGAAGATGCTATATCTCCTTGCTGTCTTTACCAAATATTTCTTGCAATATGGTAATAAAAATCAGGATAAAAAAGTTCATGGAAAAAATTTAAAAAATTTTTGGCATATATTGCTTAGAAAATGTAAATAAGTGAAAAAAGAAAATAAAATTATCTATACAATCTCACCAACATCAGGGAGGAGGATCTACACCATCAAAATATTAATTTATTTCTTTAGTTTTTCTTTTTTAAAAATCTGTGTACCAGTTATATGTAACATCTGTATAGGTATTCCTTCCAAAAATGAAGTTCCTACAGATGTTCTTGTGTTAATATTATTAGAATTATTTAAATATACTGGTGGATCATTGATACATAAATGTTTTGTAAAATGCCTTTTAAATTTTTTATTGCAAATATTTCCCTATTAGTTAATGTATAATTCTACATCAATCTAATAGCTCTATAATATTGAAGTATGTATATAATTAAAGTCCAGTTTTTTGGCAGGTAGGATTTTTCATACTTCTTACAGCAGAAAAATGATCTTTTATGAGTTCCATATACACCATTAGTAATTCCCTTCAGGGGGATTTCTAGATGTATAGGTAAAAAATTATTCATATTTATTGGCTTTACAAATATTACCAAAATTTGCTTCACAAATCTTTTTTACTTTTTTAAAAAGGGCACAAATTAGAATTAAAACAAAAAATATGTGCTACAGAATTTCACTTAACAAAGTAATAAGAATTTCACAATATTTGTTGTACCACAAAGTGTTATCTTCCAGCCAGCTATTATATTACTAGATATATGTATGTAAAATTGGAATAAGGGGGGAAAAGTGTATAAGAAATTAAGAAGAGAAAACGTGCAAACAATTGAAAAAAGAAGATGGAGTAAATTAAAGCATTAACTGCTTCTTTCCACAGACCAGCAGAAGTGCACAGGACAGTCAAGAGTTACTGAGTTGAGGAGGAGGACAGGAAAGAAATGGGGGAAAGAGAGGTATCTATGCATGTAAGCAGGATGGTTTGGACAACTGTACTGCCTCACAAATCTTATAGGAATCAATGTTTTCCAGTTTCTAACTGGTTCCTTCCCCACCCACATTCCTTTTTTTTTTTTTTTTTTGTGGAGCCCGGGCTCGAACTCAGGACCTTGCACTTGCCAGGCAGGCACTTGCACCCCTGAGCTATCTCCCCAGCCCCCCTTCCCTGCTTTAAGTACTATTTTATCCTACCTTCCTAAAGATATTAATTACACTAATTATTTTATGTTATTGTGCTAATTATCTCTATTTCCTCTGGTAGAAATTCATTTATTTGCTCTAATAGTGTTAATGCTACACAATCAGGTGATTGTACTTTTAAATGTCAACTTAAAAAATTGGAGTACTTGAGACTTTCTGAAATACCGGCAGCTGTTTTTGCAGTTTACTGCATAGCGGGGAACAAAATTGCGGTGCTTAGGTCAGCGAGCACGCGGAAATGCTCGGCAGGGGCCCGCAGCTACAACAGGCACGGCTCCCTTTCTCTCTGTTCAAATCCTGTCTTCCCAGTCCACGCGTGTGTGGGACTCAGGGAAAAGTTGGGTGGTGACAGGGGCTACTGCATCTGTAGTGCTGTGCTCTTCTGGGAAAGCACAGTGACTTCTCTCTGTTGTTCCCTGGTCCCCCTTCTCCGCTGAAGTCCTCTACCAGCTGTGTATATAAATGCTTCTTGATGTTTTTACTGGGAATTCTTTCCTAAGCACTTTCATTAATTTCACATCGATGCTTCCTTCTTCGCTTGATTCTGTCTGCTCATAGTTTCTGTTTCTATGAAAATTTCTCTCTGTGTTTTTAAGTGGCTATTTACTTACTTCTGTATTTTATTTTTATTTACTTTTTTTTGGTACTGGAGATTGAACTCAGGACCTTGTACTTTCCAAGCAGGTGCTTATGCTGCTGAGCTAGCTCTCTGGCCCTCTACTTCTTTTCATTGATCCTCATACCATTTCTGGGATTTGTCATGAAGGAGACTACTAAATATGCTGAAATTTATGATTTTGAAACTAGAAGTATTTGTATCTATCAACTAAAACAGTTGCATTATGTAAAATTACCTTCAGCTTTGTTTGGTAGAGATGAAGTCAATTGTTGTAGCCTTTTCAAGCTGCGGTAACAAAATACCTTAGACTGGGTGAGTTATGAACAACAGAAATACGTTATAAATTTATGGTGTCCAATAGCAAGGTAGTAAGACAATTTAGCAAGGCTTGCCTTTGTACTCTCATGGCAGAAGGGTGAGTGGGCTTCCTGAGCCTTCCATACAGAGGATTCCCCCATCGCGCTAAGGCATGGCTCTCTGATCTCGTTGCCTCCCTGCGGGTCCTCTTCTTAATGCTGTCACACTGGAAGCTGCATTTCAAAATACGGAGTTTGGAAGAAAGAAAACACAGACATTCATGTTATGATAATAATATGGAAAAGCAGGACAAAACAATAGCTGATTCAAACAATTCTTTTCTACTGAAAAGCAGCAATAAATATGACGTAAGTGAACTGTTACGTTTCTCTATTTTCCCAGAGTGCCTTAAAGTCCATCTCATATTTTATTTTATTTTTATTTTTATTTTTTTCCATATCATTTTAATCTCTCATTTTATCTTCATATTTCAGTGAGATGGGTATTATTACTTCTACTTACAGACAGAAAGAGGCTCAGCTGCTTTAAATGACAAACACCAACAGGTTATGTGGAGGGGACAGGTTGAAACCTTGTCCTTGGCATTAAGCCCAAAACTTTCTCTAAAATTAAGTATAGATTAAATTATAGGAGCATCTGAAAAACTGAAGATTTATTTATTTACTTATTTTTTTTTTGGTTTGTTATTTATTTGTAACTTAAAGCATTCAAGAATCCTTTGAAATAGTGATGTCTAGTCTGAATAAAGAGGAACAAAAATACATTGTGTGGAATTGAAAACACTATGCGTTTAAGAAGTTTTCTTTAAAATACTGGGACTTGTGTGGATGGAAACAAAGTTAGAAGCTATACACTCACATTTTTTGTTTGTTTGTTTTTTCTGTGCTTGCCATCATGAATCTGGCTACTCAAGTTTTAATTTCCTGTCAGAATAAGAAAAATGGAAGTCGAAAGATCTCCCAACTTTCAAACCATAGACAGGTTTTACAGAATCCTTGAATATCTTTCTTCTTCTTCACTATTCTGAATTACTGCCTAGTCTGAATAAATTTTAAAATAGAGTTCTCTACTTTATGCCCTAGCCTATCCCAGGGAAGATGCTGCAAATTTTTATTTCTTTGGGACTTGCTGAAGAAAACATCTTTTCATCCCTGATTTTCTTTGTAGCCATGTTTCAAAGGTTTAATATATGCTTGAAAGAGTGTCTTAGACACTCTTTGGCTTTTCTCTCCACTAGAAAGGCATTCATTATATAACTGGCTTTCAAACTATGAATACTATTTCTAAAGAGTAAGATGCTAAGTAATGAAATCTTAGCTAGGGGCTGGCAGGTTGGTTCAGTGGTCTAGGAAAGCTTAGGCAACTGCGGGGACCACAGTTCAATCCCAGGCACCGCATGCTGTGCCAGCCCCACCCTCAGGGCAGGCTGAGCTGGCCATAATACAAAGAAAGAGAGAGAGAGAGAGACAGAGAGGCAGAGAGACAGAGAGAGACAGAGGCAGAGAGAGACAGAGATCTTAGCTAGATTGAGAGAGGGTTGAAGGGACTGCATATTTTGCAAAGGAGAATCCACAAGAAAGTGCAAATGAAGGTTATTTGGAGAAACACGTTGGAGAAACTTGTTTGCTGTGGGCAAAGGAATTTTATCACATGTTTAAATTTATGTGCATGTTTCTTCAGTTTTTTGTTACAATGTAAATGGAGTTTAATTAAAGCATGTGGGGAGGAGTAAGAAAAACCTTGCAAAGATTTGAACAAGAGATAAGGTAAAAACTAAGGGGTGCTGGTTCGAAGTTCAAGGAGGTTCTGGACTCCTCAGCTGCGCCGACCTTTAGGTTGCCACATTTTTGTACTGTTGATTATGGACCCGTAGTCCAAATGCTTCCATTGCTTTGCCCTCGTTTCCATTCTCTTATAGATTTAACACACACATAACCCAGTGTGTATTTTCTAGCCTCTGACGTAACAGCTGTTCTATTTCAACTTCCAGAAATAAAGGAAAATTATTTCCATGTTCGTTGGATCAAATTCCCAAACAAAAGTAAATACTTAGCCCAATCCGTTTGACTCTAGGTGATTAAATCACAGCTTGAGGCCAGTCTATCACTGGCCTCAAGAGTCAAGGACTAGTTCAGTCCGCTCTATTTTCAGGCCACATAATCAGGAGGTGCAAAACCTTCTAAGTGCTACAGGTGCTTAAGGAAGTGGCTAGACTTAGAAGGAAGGGAGAAGTATGGCTCAAGTGCAGTAAAAATAGTTTCGTGTTCCTAGTATGAGTCTAAGGGAATCTTTGACTAATTTGTAAGTATCCTTGAGAGCAACATCTTAAGTCCTGAGCAAGATGTGATGGCACTGTAATTACTTTGAGTGGAGAGGTGATATTACCTCATGTGCCATAAAGGACAACTTTACATGTATTTTGGATCTGCCTACTATTTAGATACTTGCATACTTCTTTCTTTTTTTCTTTAAATGTATTTGGTAAAGGGTCTTGCTATGTAGCTTGGACTCAGGGTGATCCTCCTGTTTTCAGTCTCCCAGCCGTGGGATTGATTACAGGTGTGTGCCACCTTGCCCAGTCTCAGTGGTCAGCTCAGAGTGCCTGGGGGAGGACTGGCAGGGCAGCTGGTGCTGGGGATTGAACCCCAGCTCCTCCACTTGCCTAAGGAGGCACTTAGTCCACTGAGCTATCTTGTGTATTTCTTGTCTTGTGAAACAACATGGTTTTTATGAATCTTTTCTGATTACTTATGCATGACCAATAAATAAGGTGAATGTTAAAATATTTATTACAGCAAAGGGTGTACTGCCATCAGCCACCTTCAAAATAATCCTGCTTGTTTTGAGTACAACTGTGTCACCATTCCTTCCACTTTCTTTAGGAGGTTTTTATTTTTTATTTTGAGCCAGGATCTTTCTTTATAGTTCAGATTGACTTTTAGGCTGTTCTCAAACTTTAGGCAATCCTCCTGTCTCACCATCTTGAGTGCTGCCATTCTGGAAGTCTTCTTTCATGTTTTTAGTTGTGCTGTTATTGTAGGCAGCTGAGTTGGATAAAAATATTGCAGGCAGTCATACAAGGGTAGGCGTTCAAAGGAGCAAGTATGGAAGATAAGATATTGTGAGAGAGACAGGCACTCCCCTGTGAGCCAGACCTCAAGATAAAAGATGAAATAAATGTACCCACAAACCTCTGTAGGGATAGATATCAGGAACTGATATTCTAAAAAGGTATGAATTTGCTTAAAAAAGACAAGAAGAGGCATTAACCTGAGCCGCTACAGGAAAAGCCCCTGTTCTATATTCTATTTATGCCCACTTCCTGCATGATTCCTTATCCCATTTGATCCCAGTTTAATCAATTTTACCTGAGCAATTGTGTTTGTAATCTTATTGGTTGTCCATGGTGTTGTTCTAGCTCATTCCCACCTGGTACATTCCCATGTTTCCCACATCATACTCTGTTATGGTTTGTGTCTAGTCCCCCCAAAGCCTTATGCAGTCATGGAGTGGGGGCTGCGAGAGTTTGAGATTAACTCATGATCCACTGGGATAATGGGTTTTAGTACTACTGGGATTATGGGTCTAAGTGTCACACCCAGCCTGAGGCAGAGAGCCTGAATGTAATATAAGAAACAGAGACAGACTGACTTTCACTCTGTTGCCATGGTTGCTGTTCTACCACCATGAACTGCTGCTCTGTGCCCTGCACCAATCTGCCTTGGAGCCAACTGAGTATGGACTGAAACCTCTAGTAACTGTGAGCTAAATAAACCTTTCCTTCCTTCATTTTGGGTGTTGGGAATTAGTCCTAGCAACAAGAGAAGAGTAACTGAGACAGACCCATGTCATCTTGTGGATGTGTTCTATTAAAAAAATCTGCAGAAAAGGCAAGTTCCTAGGCAAATTACCTATGTCCACTTCTGTCCCTTTCTTGGACAACAGCTTTCTTTCCATCAATAAATATATTTTTACTTAATTTCTGTTGTTCATAAATTCATTCTTTGATTTTAGAGAACTCAAACTCATCCCAGGTATTTTTCAGGGTGGGAGTTTCTTTCCCCTATGTCAATGTCATGGTTCCCTCAATGTCCAGAATCAATTCAAAACCTTTACAGGGGCTGGGGAGATAGCTCCGAGGCACAAGTGCCTGCCTGGCAAGTGCAAGGTTGTGCTTTGAACCCTGGTCCCACAAAAAAAAAAAAAAAAAAAAAAAACCTTTACTATTCCTAGTCTTTTGTTTTGTTTTGTTTTACTTTAGGAAAGAGCTAGAGGTTGCATTGTTCTGAATTCAGTGAATAAGGTGGCTGATGTCACACCATAAAATTTTTGACAGAAAATGACCTAGACAGCTGTTGGTATCAGTAGAGAGACCATTGGCATGATACTATTTGACCTTGTGGTTCACGACCTTTGGAAACTTGTTTGCAGGAGAAGTTTGAAAAAGTTTGGAGATGCCAATTTCTCAAGATGTAGGATACTTTAAGAAAAAAAAAATACTTTAAGCAGATTTTGATGAGAGATACTAGTCTGAACTCAGAAGATCAGAATGATATTATAAAGGCAGATGGAAAAGATCAGGCTCCGGAGGTATCAATATTGAGAAAGGATTTCACTGACACTTAGACTCCAGGCTGTGTTTCATATGCTTTGGCAGAAAATTTATGTACACTTTGTTCTTGTACTGAGACTTTTTGGAGACTAAGGGAGATAGACTAATCTAGAGGAAGAAATTGCAAAGGCATCTAGCATTCAGGCTGCAACATGAGTACAGTGTGCTCCTATTAGTTGGGTTTGTACTGAAAACCAGGAGCAGAAAGGCCATTTGAGAGTCTTTCAGTTTTGTCAGGAAGAATGCACCAGCAAAGCTGGAAGAGAGGCAAGCTGCTGCTTGAAAGATTTGCATTAAAATGAAGCTGAAGGGCCTGGCAGGATGGCTCAGTGGTCTAAAGCGCCTGCTTAGGAAAGCTTAGGCAACTGCAGGGACCGTGGTTCGATCCCCGGCACCACATGCTGCGCCAGTCCTGCCCTCGGGGCAGGCTGAGACGGCCATAAAAATAAATAAATAAAACAAACAAAAGTTCTGAAACACGAAAAATAAAATTAAAAAATTTCCTTAAAAAAAAAAAATGAAGCTGAAGACTACAACAAAACAAAAGGAAACATAGTTTGATGGGATCACAGGAATTAGCAAGGCTCTTCCCTTCAGTGGTTGAAGAATGCAAAAACATAGCTTTGAAAACAGAGCTCCAGTATCCCTTGCTTATAAAGGGTGGCTATGGAATTGCTTTCCCCAGAGTTCAGTTCACAGTGCTCAGTCATCCAGGCACTTAGAGACCTCAGCAGGCAGAATTCAAGGGGGGCTGGCTACTGTCTGAGTGGGTGGTAGACCTTGGTGTCATCTGCGTGATGCTGGTTTTACAGGTACACGGAATGTAAGAGTTGTGGGGTCAGAGAAGCTTTTCTACAGATTTCAGAAGGCTTTTCAGTGTGCCTCTGAAAGGGCAGTGCATGAGGCTGTGAATGTAAAGTCAAAAGTGCAGTGCAGACGCCAGAAAACTACAAAAGACAGGAATGTGGAATGCCTGAGGGAAGTCACCAGGAATAAACAAAGCCAGCCCAAGAGAGAAGCCATGAGGGACAGAAACATCAAAAAACTGGTGGTTGGGCCACCCAAACCACTTGGAGTTTCCATTTTCCCGTAGCTTGCCTCAGGTGCTGGACATGAAACTGCAAGTTTTAATGTTTGTCCTCATGGAATTTGGTCTTGCTTTGGTTCCATCCTTTTCTATTCTTCTATGTCTTACTTTTGGAATAGGAATATTTATTTGTGACATTATATATTGGCAGTGTTTAACTCTTTTGACTTTTACAGGGGCTCACAGGTAACAGTTTAAGTCTCAGAGAAGACTTTGGACTTGGACTTTTCAGCAGTGCTAAAACTGTTATAGCTTTGGCAGCTCTTAGAGATTAATTGAATGTGACTTGCATGAAGACATATGCATGAGTCATATGGCAAGGGAAGAATGTTATGGTTTATCTCTAGATGTCCCCTTACCGCCTCATGCAATCATAGCTGGGATCTCTGGGAAGACTGAACTGTAGGGGCACCATTGTTGCCTTGCTGGTAGGAAGTGATGCTTGGTCAGAAGAGGTGGGTCTCTGGGCGTGACTGGAAGTTTGTATCTTCTCTCTTAGCCCTTCCCTGATGCTCTCTGCTTTTGGTCTACTATGTTCTGAACAGCTGTCCTTCATGAGGCCTCTCTGCCGCGCTGCTGCTGCTTTAGATCCAGCGAAACCTGGACTGAAATGTGAGCTTCAGATAACCTCTCCACCTTTAAATTGTAGGGAAAGTGACTCTGACTACATGTTTAAATCATTAATGATGAAAATTGTTCTTTGACTACCTATTATGATAATATATTGCTTGCTTATTGTAGACAAACTATGTACTTAATGTATATTATATCATTTATTAACTGCACTTATCAGAAGACAAACCTGTATTTGTCATTACTGTTTTACTTAAAAGCATCTGATAGTGTGCTTCAATTTTAAGAGCTAGTTCTGTAGGTCTGGAATTTAATAAAAGACAGCTACAAAGCCCATCATCCTAAGTCCATACATTTTACATTATAAACTAAGTTCTGCACTGGGAGTTGGATATATAATGGGCAGAAACTAGAGTGGGACTCTGTTGGCTCTGAGTTTCAGTGTACTGGAAAATAGATATCAACCAAATAATTAACATCATGATATATAATCACAAACTAAAGTTAGTAAACTAAAAGAAAAGGACAAGTGTCTGTGGAAATCAACAGAAGCTGACTATGCAGCTTAGAGAAGTCTTCCTGGAAGAGGTGACACAAACCAAGATCTGAAGAATGAGTAATAGTGATTCGGGGAAGGGTATAGATGACTTCCAGACAGAATGAACAGTATGTGGAAAGACTGTGGGGTAGGGTATAAGGATGTTCATACTGAAAAGACTTCAGTGTCCTAGAACCAGACAGTGGGGGAAGGGGGCTGTGGCAGAAGAATGTAGGTCATGCTAAGAAGTTGATCTTTATTATAAAGAAAATAGAAATCCCAACGGATTTCAAATATGAGGTGACATGTTCTGTTTGTATTTTGTAAAGGTCTTTCCTTCTGCAGTGTAATAGGTACACTCAGTGGAAGCCAGAGGGCATTGGGGAGTGAAGTTCTGGTTGATTTTTGGAGAAGCTATGAGTGATGGTCATTTAGTCAAAGATAACAGAAAGTGTGCAAAGACCCAAACAAATTCATTACATGCTTGAGGGGTGAATTTTGAAGTGGCATTATATTAGTAGGCTTTCTATGGGCTGAGGCAGAAAGAGAAGGACCCATGACAGGAAGGCAGACCCTGAGTAAAATCTTTGACCAGGTGTTGATATGAATAAAACATCTTCATGTAAAGAAGATGAAGTGAAATGAAAATGTGAAACGAGAATTGTGAGTCAGGAAAGAAAAGGTTCTTTGGAAAGCTTGTTGGCTGCCATAGAATTGTCAGCAACTCCCAAGGGCATGCTGGAAGATTATGGTGATGAGTTGATTATAAGCCCTGTCTTCCCTGAGGGACAATTCAGCAAACACCACTGGTTTGGGCAGGTGCAGAGACAGGGGCAGTTGATGGCAGGGATGACCGGGATGACCTAGGCTAAATTTTGAGTGCAGTTGGAGTATAAAGCAGAGGGTGAACAGATTCAGTTATTCTTAGAATTGTAAGAGCCTTTTTCCATACCAAGACATATATTTGATTCATAAATATTTGTTCCAATTTGGAGCATTTATTTTGCTGAGTGTGCTGGTACATTCTTGTAATCCCAGTCCTCTGGAGACTGAGGTAGGAGGCTTGTCTTGAACTCAGGCCATCCCAGGCAACATAGTGAGTTCAAGGGCAGTCTGTGTTACATACCAAGACCCTGTCTCACAACACTAAATAAGAAAAAACCAACAAAACTCAAAATATTTCTTTTGGATAAACTCCTAGAATCATTAGTCAGAGTTAGAGATAGCTTTCAGACTTTTAAATAACCTTGCCAATTTGTTTCTAAATACATTTCCTAATCTTGTTTTGCAATGGAGCAGTGAATATTCTAATTTTTATTGTTTGCTTTTTTGACAGGCAAAACTAGGTATCCTTTAAATTTTTGTATTTTGTTTCTGTCTTTCAGATGTGGTATGTCTTGAGTAATTTTCCTTGGCTAAGATATATATCTCATGGACATATGAAGACTTGCCTATTACTTTTGCATGTAATCAACCCTTGTCTGGTTTCAGGCTTGAGAGCCATAAGCATTGCCTTTTGCAATCCACAGAAATATCTTATTCTATCATATTCCAGCTCTGAAGATAGGGACAAGTCTGAGTCTTGCTGGTACAAGAGGGAAATTCAAAGGCCCCACAATAGAGAATGCTGAAGAAAGCCAACGTGTATGTATCTGTATGATAGATAGAAGTAGATAGATAGATAGATAGATAGATAGATAGATAGATAGATAGATAGATGAAAGAGAAAGTACAGGGCTGGGAGATAGTTTGGCAGTCTAAGTGCCTGCCTGGCAAGTGCAAGAGTGCAAAGACCAAGATTCATCCTTGGTACTGCATGGAACTGGCACTGGAACTCTGGACACTCCATGCCAGCACCAAAAACAGCTATGGTGGTGCATGCATGTAATCCCAGCACTGGACAGGCTGAGGTAGGAGGATCGCTATGAGTCTGAGCTCCTTAGTGAGAACCTATACCAAATAAATAAAAGATTAAAATAAGTGAATTGATTGTTTCTTTCCCCATAAAAAACCAAGTAATAAAAGAAAGAAGTACGAGCAGGTTCCAAATAGTAACAAGATCTGAAAACAGACTGAATCACATACATTTAATTTTGCACAAGGTGAAAAGCTGTGGAATGATTTCGGTGGGACAGTTGTGTGATCCAACATGCAGTAGAGCCATCACACTACTGGGAGCGGCACAGACAGGACGGATGGAAAACATAGGCTCCTCCCTCAGGATAGTTGAAAGAAGGGGTAAGACCAGGTTTGTGAAGTAAAGCAACCAAGCCCATTCAGGTCAGTTTAAATCAAAAGAATTGTATGGATGTGGAGATACTGTCCCTTTGGATTTAAGACTTCTGGTGTTGAGGGCAAGGAAGGCCTTGGGCCTGGGGACTTCTCCTGCTGATTCTTTTTTTTTTTTTTTTTTTTTTTTTGTCTTTTTGAGACAGGGTCTCACTATGCAGTTCAGGCTGGCCTTGAGATCACTTTTGTAGCCCAGGCTGGTCTCGAACTCACACCGATCCTCCTGCCTCAGCCTCCCGAGTGCTGGGATTACAGGCGTGCGCCACCACTCCCGGCTCCTGCTGATTCTTGACCAAAGTAAGGAAAGGTGTGAAGAGGTGTGTGTGTGTGTGTACTTAAGGCACAAGAGGCTGGTTATCTTCTTCTCTCCAGGCTTGGCTCTTAGCCTCCTCTTTTCAACTTCCTCTGAGAAGATATTTCTTTTTATGGAAGAAGTATTGGGCAGGTGCTGCAGGACAATGGCTGGGAGTCACTTTCTGCCTTTCTTTGTTCTCTGTTACTCATCTAGGCACAAGAAATGTTCCCAGTACATCCTTTTTGACACTTCTATGTTCAAATTATGTCATCAGCTAAATCATTTCAAAATTCTGTATAGATATATTTATCAGTTTCTTTAATCTTACATTAGCTAGAAACGATATTCTTTCTTAGAATTAATTAAATCTACCTTATGATGTAATGGTTCTGGTACTTAAATCTTTTTTTTTTCTTTCTTCCCTGCTTCTCTGCTTCCATTCCTGCGCTTATCCTAATCTGTGACTGTTTTCATCTTTATAAGAAGTGAGCCAGATGAGGGGTCTATCAGAATAGTTCTGCCTCAATTGTTTACTACCCATTAATGAAATATTACTGTAATAGATAATTATTTGATTTAATACTCTCATACACTGATGCTCTTTAATAAATCAATCAAGACTGTTTGCAGTAGAAAAATATGTAATATAATATTATGTATAAATGCTGCCTTTGTGATTTTTTAAAAAGCTGGATATTTAGCGTATGCTATCACCACATAAATATATGCTTGTTCAAAATATCAAAGACAGATTTTTTAATTAAATTAAATCTGATCAGTAGTCATATAGTTCTTTTTCTAAAAAAAACATCAGTTATTTCATTAGATTTTTAGTAAGAAATTTAGAACACTAATTTATGTGAATAAATTACATTTGCCAGAGCAAAAATGGATTGATTGTAGGTAGCCCCAGAGGTGGGAAACAGCTTTGATTTTTGCTAATGTGTGTGAGTTCACCACTTTCTGATCCACCTTGTGCTGCTCTGAAATCTGGTATCTTCTTTTTTTTAAATTTTATTAATTTCAATAAGAAAAAAATAGCAATGAGAGATTCAAAACACATCAGCAGTACAGCCACAATAATCAATACAATGCATATTATTATCTTCATAGTAGTTGTTCAGAGTAAAATATGCAGACATAAATATTCTAAACACTGGGCCTGGCAGGATGGCTCAGTGGTCTAAAGCACCTGTTTAGGAAATCTTAGGCTGCTGCAGGGACCGCGGTTCAATCCCTGGCACCACATACTGCGCCAGCCCTGCCCTCAGGGCAGGCTGAGCCGGCCATAAAAAATATTCTAAACACTATTGGTAGAAATATTTCTTACTGAGTTAAGAGAAAGTAGTTGTATGTATAGTTCAATCTTCCATAATAGTAGTGGGTTATTGGCAGAACTGGCAATGTCTGAAGCTCTTGACTTGAGCCTTTTACAGCTCAGCATACTAATCTAGTTCTACCTTCTATGCCTCATGGTTAAACTTTTCTCTTGGATGGTTAAGGCCAAGCAAGACCTATATAACAAATCATGTAACTTTTGTGTCTGACAAGGTCAGTCAAATCCCTTCAGCATTTACTTTGAAACCATAAAAAGCATTTTGTAGATCTTTGGTCAGTGTCAGCCAACTGGATGAGTCACAGCCATTGCTTGACCGGTTTGCTCTCTGTGGAAGCCTGAGAGAATGTTTTCTCTCTAAGTGATTTTTGTTGGGTACACAGTATATTGTCAATCCCTTTCCTCTGTAGCCCCCAAATCGCCTTGAACATGGTACTTGAATCTGAGTTTCCTTAAAACTCAGTTAGCCTCCTTAGAAATCTAAGTTCTCACTGGAGGGCAACACAGAGAACATTTAGGCGATCTGAAGCGGGCGCAGCAACTTGGTGTAGCTTGTCAATTCTATATTTACACTCACATGGAGTCTCAGCCTCATTATATGTGTTTATGTAAAAAATGCTTTCTCTAAACTCTCTCATTATTACCTTCTCCCATAATTAAGTTAGTATGAAGCTCTCCAAGGACTTGTTGGGATTTCTTTTGTTCCTGAGGCACAAAGCTTTGTAGAGGCAGTTATGCATTTACCAAGTTTAGAAAGGCAAACCTTTGCCAGTCTTGGATGTCTGAAGTTGCTGAGATGTTCCTTTAATCATCAATCATTTATTGAACATTAGCCATATACACAGTACTGAATGTGAAGTATGCATTATGTAGTCACTGAATAAGTACTTAACACACTAAACCCTGATAGATGAAGACAGACTTCTCAGGAATGTTTGTCCCGGCTATTTATAGGAAATATAATTGACTGCTTTATAGACAGGAAATATATAGTAGAGGTTGGAGAAATTTGCAGGGTGTGTGTGTGTATGTGTGTGTGTGTGTGTGTGAGAGAGAGATTTTAGATGTAAAGAGATGGTTCAGATTTGAAGTGGTTAAAAGAGTATAGCGTAATAATAACTGTGAGGTAAGATACTGAACTTTTATAAGATCTCTAAATACCTAAGTTCTGGTGGGACTTATCAGATCACATGCTGCAAAAGTAGGCTGAGGAGAGCCAAGTATGACATGTGATAACTTTTGAATGTAGCCTCTGGACAAAAGGGTACTGTGAACTGTTTTAGCCAAGATTATATTATGAATATATTTTCATTTTAAAAGACTTCTTAGGAAGCCTAAGTTCACACTGAGGCCAAAGGATTAATGCATTCACTTATGTGACAAATGGCTCTGTCCAGACTGGGTTGCACAGTGGCTAGAACAAGGAGTGGGAGACTGTGCAGAGATGGTGAATGGACTTAGAGATGGAAAGAAAGGATGAATTCAACATGTTTTAGGGAAGGTTAATTGATAGGACATAGTGAAAGCTCTGATGTGGGTGGTGATGGTTATTCTATAACTGTTGGCTCTAAAACAATCTCTTCCTCAAACCTGTTAGACTAATGACTCTCTCACAGTATGGTGGCTGCTGCATTGGATTTCTTTTCCTGCTATTAACTTGGTGTGAAGGAATCCTTTTCGGCATAAAACTCCACACTACTTTTGTAGTTTACAATAGCTGTGGACTTTACTTTGGGCTAGTGCTATTGTCCAGGTTCATAACTTCTCCCTAGATCTACTGACACTCAAGACTTACCTTCTCCCTCTGGGCTTTGACCTCATTCACCACAAGGTTGAGTGGTTGACTCTTCTGCTGACCCCTGCAAAAGGGAAAGGTGCAGGTCTGGCTTTCAGTTGGTGGGTGGCTGTGACCAAGGTGCAGAATCCATAGGTGTGGGCTTGGTTGGAGAATAGTATGCAAGCCTCGCCAGCCTAAAGAATTGCTTGTTGAAGGCTGTCCTGTGTACTGTGGAATACTCAGTTGTATCCCTAACCTTTACTGACTAGATGCCAGTAGCATTCACCCTATTATTTATGACAATCAAAAATATCCTTAGAGCCTGAGTGGTGGTGTAAAAATTGTTTCAATTTAAACTCATGGAATTGTTTGCTTGAATAGGCATGCATTAAAACTCTGAAAAACTCTAGCAACATCTTGTTATCAAAGATGACTGCAGCTCATGTTGCTGCTGTGGTAACCATGGGAGTGAAGAATTTTGTTCTCTTTGCAAACTGAACTGACAGGAAACCAAGTAGTATATTTGAAAAATAGGATGTTTGAATGGTCACTGCAAGGGTATGATAAGAGTATGTTACTTTAGATTATTGAAAATTACCTGCTAAAAGACTCACTACTGAGCACTGCTTCTATTAAGATCACTTCTTTCTGATCTATTATGTACAGTGACTTAGCAATGTGCAGCTCTTTCACAATATTCGATGATGAAATAGGGCAGAACTCAAAAAAAGATATATGACTCTGAAGACAACTTCCTGTTCTTTGAACTATGATCAAACTGGAAATGATTTTTATATGATATTGAATATATATATATATATATATATATATATATATATATATTAAGATGTTCACATTTGAATTCTGAAGGACTGTGATGTATCTTTCAATCATGGAAAGATACTCATTAGAACAGAAAGGAAGAAAATGATGATTATATAGAACATTAATGAGCATAAGAAGTGTCCCTTCTAATTTTATTTTATAATTATTTTTAAGTTTTTAAAGAGTAAAAATTAAAATTAAAAAAATTACAAGTGATACAAAATTTCACTCAGTGAAATAATATGAATTTCACTGTATTTGTTGTAATACAAAGTGTTGTTTTCCAACCAGTTATTCATATTATCAAATATGTGCATAGACAATTGGGAGAGAAAAGAAAAAAATAAGAATAAATATTTAAGGATTTAAGAAGAGAAAAAGTGCAAACAATTAAAAAAGGAGATGAAACAAATTAAAGTATAATAGCTTCTTTCATGGGCCAGCAGCAATGCACAGTACAGGGCTGGCCAGATAGCCCAGCAGACTAAACTACTTACTTAGAGAAAGCATAGCAGCCAGGGTTCAATCCCCCGGTGTGTCCTACTGGCCTCACACCCACAGCATAATGAAATGACAAATGAGACTAGGTGTGATGGTGTGCACCTATAATCCCAGCACTTGAGAGGCTGAAAGCAGGAGAATCACTATAAGTCTGATCTACATAGTGAGATACTGTAGACCCTATATTAAATTAAAAATAAATAAATGCTCAGTACAGTTGTCAAAACCATTCTGCTTACTTGCATAGATAAATTTCTTTCCCCCACTCCCTCACCTGTTCTCAGTAACTCCCTCTCTTTAACTCAGTAACTTTCTTCTTGAACAAGTTCATTCCCCATTTCCAGTATCTATTGTACTCTTTAAATTCCATTTTTTCTTTCTGGTTCTGACACGAAGGGGATCATATGATGTTTACACTTGTGGGTCTGATTTATTTCACTTAAGAGTGTGTTCTCTATTTGCATCCATTTACTGACAAAAGATTCAAATTTATCCTGTTTTATTGTTGAGTAATACTCTATTGTATAAAAATACCATGTCTTCTTTATCCATTCTTCAGTTGAGGGGCATCTGGGTTGCTTACAAGATTTAACTCTGACAAATTGCAGTGCTATAAGCATGTGAGCACATATATCTCTGTGGTATGAGGTTTTCAGTTCTTTTGGAAAAATGCCCAGGAAGGGAATAGCTGCCTTGAATAACATCTCCAATCCTAGATTTTGAAGGAATCTCAACATTGATTTTGGTAGTGGTTCTACCAGTTTGCACTCCCACCAGTAGTGCAGAAGGGTTCCTTGTTCTTAGCATTGTCTCTAGCATTTGTTATTGACTGATATCTTGATGTTAACTATTCTTTCTTGGGTGAGATGGAATCTGTATTATTTTAATTTGCATTTCTCAGATGACCAGTGATTTTCTAGATACAGGTTCCAGATAGAAGGCCTTAGTGGGAGGAACAGTTGATTGTAATTTTTTCCCCCAGTTGTGCATTCTCTTTTAATTCTGTTGGAGATTTTTTTGAAGTGCAGAAAGTTTTCAAAATAAAATGAGATCCCAGCTATTGATTCTATGAAGCATTTCCCATGAAATTTGATTTTCGTTCACTAACTCTCTACCTTCTCTATGTCTTTAAAATTTCTACCTATATTTTCCTCCTGAAGATTTAGTGTTTCTATTTTAATACTTAAATATTTTATCTGTTTTGGCTATAGCTTTTTACATGTTCATTGGCATGGGTTTAGTTTTAGCCTTTGGCATGTGGAAAGCCAGTTTTTCCCGTATAATTTATTAAAGAGGCTGTCATTCTTCCTGTGAACATGTTTTGCCCCTTTTGCCAAAAATAAGGTGGTGGACTGAGTTTGCAGTTATGTCTGCATCTTCTAATCTGTTTCACTGATCATGAGATTGTCCCTATGCCAGTACCATGCTGATTTTATAGTAGCTTTATAGTATAATTTCAGGTCAGGAGTTGTGATACCTCTTGCCTTTCCTTTGTTTCTCGGGATTGCTTTTGAAATCCTGGGTCTCTTCTGGTTCCAAATGAATTTGAAGAAAGGTTTTTTGGCTCTGTGAGGTATACTAATGGTATTTTAATTGAGATTGTACTGAATCTGTATCACAATTTTGGAAGTATGGCCATTTTTACAATGTTGGTTCTTCCTATCCAGGAGCATGAAATATTTTTCAATTTTCTCAAATCCTCTTCAATCTCTTGTCTCAGAGTAACATAATTTTCACTGTATAAGTCCTTCAGGTCTTTTGTGAGATTAATTACTAAATATTTCATTTGCTTGGATGTCATTGTGAAAAGCGTGGTTTTCCTAATTTCTATCTCAGTGTGTTCATTTTTTGTTTACATAAATACTACTGAGTTTTTGGTATTGAGTTTGTATTGTTCTCATTGCTGAATTGGTGATTAAATTTGCAACAGTCTTGGTGAAGTTTTGGGGGTCCTCTGTGTAAAGTATCATGTCATCTGGAAATAATGATAATTTTACTTTTTTTTTTTTTTTTTGTCTTTTTGAGATAGGGTCTCGTTGTACAGTTCAGGCTGGCCTTGAGCTCAGTTTTGTAGCCCAGGCTGGTCTCGAACTCTCACCAATCCTCCTGCCTCAGCCTCCCGAGTGCTGGGATTACAGGTGTGCACCACCACGCCCAGCTAATTTCACTTCTTCTTTTCCAATCCTAATTCCTTTTATTCATCCTTCTTGTCCAATTGGTCTGACTGATTTTTTTCCAGAGCTATATTGAATAGCAGTGGAGACAGTGGACATCACTATCTTGTTCACAATTTTAAAATGCAGGCCTTCAGTTTTTGCCCATTTAGTATGATGTTGGCTGTTGATTTCTCATAGGTGGCTTTTTATCAGGTTGAGATACAGACCATCTATTCCAATTCTCTGTATGGTTTATATCACGAGTGAATATTGGACTTTGTTGAAAGCTTTTTTTGCCCTTATTGAGGTGATCTTGTCTTTTTTTTTTTTTTTTTTTTTTTTTTTTTTTTTTTTTTTTTTTTTTTTTTTTTTTTTTTTTTTTTTTTTTTTTTTTTTTTTTTTTTTTTTTTTTTTTTTTTTTTTTTTTTTTTTTTTTTTTTTTTTTTTTTTTTTTTTTTTTTTTTTTTTTTTTTTTTTTTTTTTTTTTT
>PVJA010011440.1:0-54743 GCA_004027025.1 Myocastor coypus
GCCCTGTTGACTTTGCCTGTCAGCAGCTGCAGAATGAACTCCAGCTCTTTTCATAACATCTTGATGCTATCATAGATCTGTCAAAGTTTTTAAAGAAGCAGGGCTGAGAAGCCATTTCCCATTTTTCTTTTAAGTGGGAAAGACAATTTTTGGATTTCTGGGAGAAAAAAGAAAGTTTTGGGTTCTTCTTACTCAACTTTTCCGTGAGATCGATCTCGGTTCAGATCTTAGCTATCAATGCTTGTAAATACTGTAAGAACCTTTCTGTCTCTTTTTCATCAATAAAATATGCTTCCCTGTGTTGCCATGGTTATGTGAACTGACAGAAAGCATGCGCATGACCTAGTGTTTAACACATAGTGTGTATCGAAAAACTGTTAGTCCTCTGTTAAAAAGATCTTGGCAAAATATCCCCAGTGGGCTTGAGAGTTGAGAGTTCTCAGACACGAGGAAGGGACTGTTACCAGTGCCGAAGATTCCCATTGGATTAGCTGCACGCAGTGAGGTTATAATTTTGGAGATGAGCTCTGTATGTCTTCTTTAAGACTCTTAGATGCTTAACTGAATTTATGAATATTATTCTATCATGGTAGAAAAGCTAAAGATTTCTCTGCTGTAGCTCAGCGAATACATTTAGAAGAATCCTATTTCTAACTTTGTTTTAAATTCGTTGTAATATACTCTTTTTCCAGTTTGAGCCCCTTCCTTGTCTGTCACCTTCTACCACACAGGTGCTGAGCTCTGAGGCAGGCTGAGCCTTGTTCTTCTATCTGCCTGATTCTCAGCTGCTTTTCTAAGATAGAGACCCCCCCCTCCCCCGCCGCAGGAAGTCTGACTGGATAGCAGAGGAAGTGACGTCTGCATTCACGCAGCAGAGTCACCGTTGCAATTCTCGTGGTAGAAGCGCAGGTTCCGGAAAGGTGGCTGAGCATAACCGCAGCGGCTAGGTGCTGCGCTCTCTCATGTGTCAGAACTGGAGCATGGGTGAGAGGCCACTACCGCAGGGCGCTGACCTCTGTCTTCATGTCCACCTGTGCAAGTTGCCGAGAGCCTAGGAAGATGTACTTGGTGTTTTACTTTTTACTCATTGCTGGGACAAATACCCTATGCTCGAAATGAAGGAAGGAAAGGTTTATTTAGCTCAGTGTGTGGAGGTTTCAGTTCATACTCAAATTCTGCGCTGGCACAGAGCTCCTCCAGAGTGGCCTGGCTGCGAAGATCAAGTTCCTCCAAAGACGAGGACTTCTCCAAGGAAGCGGAGCAGGGTTGGGCCAGGCAGGAAGCAGCCAGGGCAGGGCCCGGCTGGGCTGCTCTCAGCTGGGCTGGGCTGGGCTGATCCAGCCCTAGAGTGGGACCAATCACATCCCAGCCCTCCGCATCCTGCAGGACGGAGGGGCCCCCGCATCCCTGAACCAGCCCAGCCCAGCCAGCCAAGCTTCCTCAAGTTGACACAACGTATCAACTACCGCAGTTGGTCCTTCAGCTTTCATCCACAAGTTTGGAAACACCCTTTGCCACCACCTGTTCAGACACATTAAGACAATTCAATTTTTTAAATATATGTAGGACAGGGTCTATAGGGTCTTACTAAGTAGATCAGGCTCGTGGTGATCTTCCTGTTTACAGCCTCCCAAACTCTGGGATTATAGGAGTGCCACCAGGCCTACTTTCAATTGCCGTTTCAGAGTGCTCTGGGGGCAGGGCCAGCGCTGCACGCTGGGGATTGAACCCTGGGCACTGCACTCTACCTGAGCAGGTGCTTTAGTCTGCTGAGCTATCTGGCTGGCCCTACAGTGAGACAATTTCTGCTCAGAAAATTAGAATAAGGTGGTATGGTTGATGCCTCGGCAACTCAGAATGATGACTGTCAGACAGTGGAGGTGTTCCCCTCCCCTTTGCTATGTATTGATTTAGGAAAGACAGCTGTTGGCCACTTGCGATGTGAGAAGTAAACTGGGGGACACTGCTGGAAAAGGCCCCCTTTCCCCTGTCCTCTTGCTGTCTTCTTCTTTCTCTGACATTGAAGATGGAACCCTGCCCCTCAAGTGTTTGGCCCCTTAAGTATGTGCCCAGACGGCCACTGTTCTTTTGGGCACTAGGCATCTAACTCGGGATCTTGGGCTTGCCAGGCAGGCACTGTGCCACTGAGTGAAGCCCAGCCTTTTGCTATCATTCAGTGTCTCACTACGAAGCTCGGGCTCCCAGTGCTCCCTCTGTGTTCAGCCTCCCCAGCGCTGGGGTTGCAGGCACCCACCACCACGCCCAGTCTCCTCGCCCTTTCAGAGTGCCCGGGAAATGGGGCTGGCAAGCATGCCTGAGATTGAACCCAGTCCCTGCGTCTGCCTAAGCAGGTGCTTCAATCTACTGAGCTATCTGGACGGCCCTTACATTGTTCTAATTCTTATAATCTGTTTTTTGAAAATCTGTATTGTTTTTAATCTCTTATAGTCTTGGAAATAGAGATATGTAAAAGTAAAGAGTGGAGAAAATAAAAACAAGTTTGCCCCAGGCCACCACAGCAGGCTGTGCCTCTTTTCTCCTGTGTCTCAGGAGAGAACTTCCATCTTCCTGAAAGCAACCGTTGCTCCTTCCTGTGCCTCTCTATCCATTCTGATCTGGAAAAGAATAGCCTGAGGTAAGGACAGAAGCTGTGCTTTATTCGTCACGAAAACATGAGGAGAAACACTAACAACATCATAGAAAAATAAGTAAGTAGTTACTGCTTCTGTTTCCATTTGTTTTAAGCCTTCACACTCAAGTTTCAAGAAGTTTGCTAGTGTCCTGATGCGAACGTGCTTTGTCCCCAGCTGTGGGTCCGCTTCCAGTTGCACACTGCTGCTGTGGGAGGATCTTGGGCAGCTTGGCTTGTCGGGAGATAATCAGGCCTGGGGACTCTGTCCTCAGTAAGGAGCAGTGTTGTCTCTCTGGAGAGTCAGGTCTGGGTGACTGGGTTAATCTTTGCCAGGGCTGTCATGAAATGAAGTCACCCATGGGTGTGTCTCTTTTCTGTGTGGCTTGCATTGGTCGTACCGCATCTGTGCCACTGAACATATGGCTTGGGGTGATGTGGCGATGTGACTGGCAGCCTTTGGGCCAAAGGCTGCCAGTCAGGAGAAATGAGTAGCATTTGAGTGGGTTCTTAGTCATATTACAAATCTTCTGAAGAGCAGTAAACTTTGGAGTTCTGTAGGCTGAGTCCAGAACAAAGGCTCTTTGGATGCAGGAACCTTGTAGGAGACCCCTGGAACAGGCAACAATATGAAAGGGGCTTCAGAACTTTAAGAAAGTGCCACACACATAATGACTAGAACAACTTAATTGCTTTCTTGTTTTACAGGTCAACTGGGAACATCCGGGCCATGCCTGTCTCCTGTGTATTCTGCTAGAGACCCCTTTCTAAAGTGTTCTGTGTGCATGAGTACACAACTGTGTCCTCGTATCTGCATATAAACAGAGTTCTAGTTGCTCTGAACTCATCTGTTGAAACTATTCAGAAAATGTGTTTCTTTCTGAAGCACCCATTGGCCTTATTGTCACTAGATGGCAGAAACGGATCCTAAATTCTGTGGGAAAAAGGAAAAAAAAAAAAAAAAAAACAACCCGAAAAAACCCTGGGAGCTCATTTTGCATTCGGGAGGGGTACAAAAAGCTTCCCACAGACAATGTTTACAGACTTTCTTTATTTTGACATTTCTTCTGAATACATTAATGTTTTTGGAAATTCCCTGTTAGGTCCCCTGCAGGGGTATGCTGCGAAGTGATCTTGGCTTACCCAGAAGAAAGGATGGCTTGCATTATGCATGTTGTATTTCAGCTTATAATTTTAGAATCCAGTATTACTTCATTTAAGGGTGGGGGAGTGGGAAGAGGGTGGATTTAAAACCTAAGGAAAATCAGGAATCTGTGTCACATTACTAAAACACTGCCACTCTAGTATTTGGTCTGAACAGTAAATGCCTTTATTACAACTTGTTCTCTTAAGGGTACGGGGCATTGACAACCAATGTGTCAAATAGAAACGTACTGTAAAATTGCCTAGGTGAATTGTGACACTGCAAAAGATTTTTGTTGTTGTTGTTCCCCTTTCTTTTTCAAATTATTTATTGGTTCAGTGTACTGTTAGGTTTTTTTTTTTTTTTTTTTAAATGAAATTTACTGAGACAGAGCTCATTTAAAAAGCAAACATGCTGCCGGATTATGAGCATTTGTTCCTTTATTATCCAAGGAAGCATTGATCTTGAGCTGCTTTGTACACATGCCAATGGTAGCCTTTCTTAAAGCCACCTAAATAGAAATGGCTTAAAATTCAGAGAAAAGCATTATAATGTGCTCGGGATGAAATTATGGATGAAAAATTATGCCGCATGCCTATGTCTCATGTATCATTGAAAACACTTTAATAATCTTATCTCTTACAAATTATTTTTATTCCTCTTAGAAAATATTTTTAGCTCCACTAGGATTCTATCTGGTCTGCAGGAAGGGCAGTTTTAGTGTTCTATTTACTTGCTTAAAATGCAATTTAAAAATATATGTTTCATGTAGTAGTGGCTATGGGAATTGCAAAGCCATAGGAAGAAATGCTTGGTGAATTAATTTGCATACCAATACCCAGAATGCTTTTCTAGCTCACCGCTATTTAATCTAAGTCTGCTGGTGTCAGAGCCCTGGGAACAAACTGAAGGATTTCGACACGCTTCTTTGTGCATGTACTGAGTTCTTTTGCTGTACAGAGTACACAAAGAAAACTCTAAAATTTTGTCTCTCATATAGATTTTTCTATAAACAGTTGAACTTTTAATCTTCATTGTTCAGTTTTCTTTTAAGCCTCCTATGAAACATTACCTTGATTATTATTGGGATAATATTCTGATTGATAACTGGGCCTGAAATTACTCATTACTTTGAATGAAGAAGATGGGATAAAAAATAAATGATACTTGTTGAGTAAAAATTATTACAATAAAAGATACATTGTTGTTAATTCCCTGCAAGTGTCTCACTCCCTTTGAACATATTTATCCTGTTATTCTTCCTATTTCATAAAGCAGTTTTATGTTTTCTTTGGGGGGGTGTCTTTGGGAAGGTGATCAAAACCAGGGTGAATGCCATTGCTGAGTGCCATCCACCAGAAAGGTAGCTCAGAACAAAATCGCTCTGTGTCCTCACCCACCTTATTTACTGGATCAGAAGCAGTGTGAGTCCTGGCTTTTCTCCAAAGCCAAAACCACTGTGAAAGGTAAATGCTTTGCATAGATTCAGAAACCAAAACAGCTGGGACTGCACACCTAAAGACACCAGTGAGAGAAGACCTCCAGAACTGCTTCAGAAAATGACAGGAAAGGTGGGATGAGTGTGTTTGAAGCAAGGGAGTACAATTGGTGGGGCGTCAATGGCAATGTCTATTTTATTGTAATAAATTTAGAACATTAAACATTCACTAAGGTATTTTTGATACCTTGGCCATGAACTTGATCAACTGGTGACTCAGAATCCAAATGGGAAAGCTGTAGCATATTCTTTAATGTTAAAGACAATCAAGTGGACACTGTAGGGTGCAATTAAGAGAGTCTGCAGGTTTGGCGGTTGGAAGTTGTTGGTGTGTGTTGCCAGCCAAGGATGTGGCAAATTAATCTGAACTTATGTTTCAGTGGTACTGATCGGAAGACAGTGACTGTGAATTTCAAAGTATGAGTTTTCTGGACCACACCATAGGACAAACATCAAATAGCATTTGACCAGAACTACTAAACCCTGGGAGAAATGACTACCAACGTGTTAAAGTGGGATAGAGGTTCATTATTCGTACTCTCTCCAGTTTGAATATATTCTGCTGAATATTCTGCAATCAAAAGGTTCAAGAAAGGAGAAATTAAGAAATAAAGCACAAAGGATCAGACCTTTCCAGGAGCTCTGGGTTTTGTCTTTAGGATGTATTTGTGTGAAAGGAAGTTATTTTGTCAATTAATACATGGGGAATGAACCACCTTGCCGGTTTCCCTTGGTTCATGCTCCTCCCCCTCCTCCTTCCCCAGTTATTCCTCCTCACTTGGGGCCAGAAGCGTGGCATGTGTCCTTGTCCTATCCAGTAGCCTTCAGAGCATTTCCTAAAGGTTGTTTTGGACCTCGGATGGCCTTCTTGTCACACACACTTGGTCTCCCCCTCTCTACGATGCTCTAGAAGGACCAAGTGCACTTTCTTTGTTCTCTTCCTACTCTCCAGCCATTTGTTCTAAAGCAACAGTGAAAAAAATATATGAATCCAAAGAAGAAAATGAGAAGAACAATACCAAATTGTGTGTGCAGGCATAGAATTAATCAGTGATTTATAATTTTAATGGGTTTTCTCTTAATCATACCTGCCTCAGGCTATATTGTATAAAACACAATAAGCTAGACACTCCATAGATTTTCTGTCTTTCTCAAGGTTTCCTTTATTAATTTGTCACTAGGCATATGTCAGTAAATACCACCATTCAGCTTCTACTGACTTGATAGCAACTTATACATTGAAATACATTTAATTATGCTGCAGCATTCATCCCTATGACACCTTTATATACTCACTGTGTTTTGAGACTTGTCTATCTTGATATGTGTAGGTGTTTATTTATACAATTGTGTAATATTCCAACGTATTATTAGAGCACAATTTATTTGTTTGTTGTTGGAAGGCACCTATTTACAGATATTCTGCTCTTAATAATCGATGCTGCCCATGTGCACAGCCCAGTGTGAGCCGACCTGTGGTGACCTTGCATGAAAATCTTTCTGGTTTGCTCCTGTTTCACAGATCGTGGGCATCTTTGTGCTTAAGAGAAGCGAGTTATCTCCATGGAATCACCATCAGCAGCAGTTTGGCTCCTAAATGTTCTGGTGGTTTTACATGACTATTCTTACTTGACATTGTCAAAATGGAATATGTTTGCTAGTTTGGTGTGCGATACCTAGAGAAATAGGATTGGATTTCCTTGATTACTAATATAGTTGGGCATTTTATATGTTAACTCTTTTTTTTTTTTTTTTGTCTTTTTGAGACAGGGTCTCACTATGCAGTTCAGGCTGGCCTTGAGCTCACTTTTGTAGCCCAGGCTAGTCTCAAACTCCCACCCATCCTCCTGCCTCAGCCACCCGAGTGCTGGGATTGCAGGTGTGCGCCACCATGCCTGGTTTATGTGCTAACTATTTACCAGGTTTCTGACCGTTAATTGTTTTCCCAAAATGTTTGATGCTTTTCAATTCGATTTGTTTTCTTCCTTAAATACCTAGGATTCTTAGTTGTGCCTAAAACAATTTGATCTTGCGTGCCTCTGATAAGAGGTCCGGTGGGTGCTTTTCAGTCTTCATCATCCTTGGCATTTTTGTTTCTCGCTTGCATTTGGCAACCTGTTGCTTCACATCACTCTTTTCTCTATTGTTCTCTTCTGAGTTTGGCCTTCCTCCTCCATCCTTGTTTGCTTCTGTTTGAAATCTACTTTCCTGAATCGTCTCTCACAGCTTCTGCTTCAGGGCGCATGGTGACCTCCTTCACTTTACTCCTTGTCTTCCTGAGCCCCTAGCATGAGTAGCTAAGTGGTCTTTACTGCCTCCAATCCAGCGTATGCTTTTTCTCTCTTTTGTAAATGCTCGGGCTCCCCTCCTCCAACTTTCCCTTCCACCCTCTCTTCCTTTCTGTCTCTCGGGTCTACCTTTACCCTGGGCCCCGTGGACATAACACTCACTTGATAGTCCATGATTCAACCTTAGCCAGAGTTGCCCTGAGCCTTCTTCCCCAGTTGAGCCTAAATCACACTGCTCCTGGGAATCCTGGGCTTTTCTTGTACACCTCATGAGCTGCAGTCAAGGCATTCTTCACTACCTGCCCCGTGGGCTGGAAGACTCTGAGCTGACTCCACATCTGCCGTCTGCAAACCCCTATCCCCCAGGCCCAGCACAGCAGCTGCTATATAGCGGTATCACAGTAACTATTATTCACTGAATAGAATTTTATAAAACTTATAGAATCTTATAAAAACTGAAGTCAGTGCCATGGACTGAGCAACGAATGATATTTCACAGTACCATTGCCATAAGGGGAATTTAGCAGGGAATGAACACTGTAAGATGGGAAAAGCTAAAGAATTTATTTTGAACACATGGATTATGAGTGCCCTGAAGTCCAGAGTCAAGCAAAGAGGCAGTAGGATACCCGGAGTGTGAATCTGAACTTGAAGAGTATGGGTTAATATTATCGACTGGAATGTCACTGATATAGTGGGGATAAATTAGAAGTGACCAGCCAGTTGAGTAGCCTGAAAGAGAGGACCACACACAGATAGACGTGGCCTTGCTTTGATCTGGACTGGTTTGGATTTTCCTGGGTAGATTTTCTGAGCCCAGTGCCTTAAGCTTGAGTTACAGAAATGGAATATGGGGTTCTGACACTCTTCTGAAGGTGCAGTTTTTTCTTCTTTTGTGAAATGTGTCCTAGGAGGTCCACTGCAAAATCTGAAGGCTTTGAATCCAGGCTGATGAGAACTTCTGCTCCAGCTGCATTCCTTCACCCCTGCTGTCCTTCACTGCCTGCGTCTCATTGGCTCTGGTCACACAGCCCCAGCTCTCTCCTCTGAAGAAGCCAGCCCGGACCATGGTCTTGGTGTGGCAAACCACTCCTCACCCCCTCCAGACCGTGTGGACCCACAATGGATCTGCATGGATTGCTTTTTCCTGTACTTGCATTCTGGTCCAATGTGACCCTACCCAAATGGCTACACTTGAACCCTTGCCTAAAATAACAGACTGTACTGATATATTCTGGGCTCTGCTCTGCTCTGCTTCAATTTTGTTTTTCTTATGAATTCTGTGTTTTTTCCATCACTATTCTCAGCATAATGCATTAATAGGGACATAGATCTTTAGTTCTAAGTGCAAGCTTGGATACCTCGCACATTGTAAGCACTCTGCGTTTAACCTTATTATTGTTAGCAGCCAAAATCAATGCAATGAATAGATTTCACCTTTATCAAGCAATATTTACGGAGTCTCACTAGGAGCTAGACATTTTGCTGAATACTGGTGTTACATTGATTAATGGGATACAGATCTTTAAAAATTACTTCGTGAGACTAGAGCCTACAGGTACATTTATCATTTAAATAATTTTGAATTAACCTGCAATTTATTATCAAGTACCTGACATTCAAATATATTTTTGAAGACTAGCATTTTTTCTCTTTTTATTTTATATGTGTGTAAAGAGCAATTCAAATTTCTGCTAGGAATTCTGCACGCTAGTGTTTGTTAAAACCCTCTAACTCTAGGAAAATTTTCCTTTCAGCTCATATGCTATTGATCTTCAGCTCAATGAAGAGAAATGTAAAATATCCTCTAATAATTATACTCCCACTCCAAAGTGTGCGGCTTACAAGCATGGGAAGCAGTTTATGATAGATTCGAGATCCTGCCCCTTTATCATTTATCTTACTTTACATGTTATTCTTCTTGGTATTTTTTTTCCTGTCAATTGAAACAGCAAGAAGGAAGTGTGGCTTATGGCTTAAAATAACTTGTACAAAAGTGTTCAAAAGCTGTTAGGCTCATCCGCCTGTCTCATCATGAATGTGTGTTCAGGTATGAACTGGTCAACACCTCTTAGAATCAAAGAACTTTTTAATTTTATCTTGTTTTATTTTATTTTAATTTAATTTAATTTTATTTGCATTGTAGGGAAGGGTCTACAGCATGTTCAGGGTCTCACTGCTGGATCAGACTCGTGGTGATCTGCCTGTTTACAGCCTCCCAAGAGCTGGGATTACAGATGCGCACCACCACGCCCTGTGGTGCTGGCTCAGCACGCCCTGGGGGTTGGGGGCTAGCATAGCAGGCCTGGGGATCAAGCCCCTGGCCCCTGCTTGGAGGCACTTTAATATGCTGAGCTATTTGGCTGGCTCTTGAAGAACTTTGTAGGATGTCCACGCAGTCTCATTAGTCCACATTTTCATTGCATAGCTCCACATTCCTTGTGTGGACTTGGACACAGGCACACAACACATTTCATTTCCTCGAGTGAAGCCTTCCCTTCCTCTTTCCTCCCTCAATATCTCAATCTTCTCATTTGAGAGAGATTCATCTTCCTATTTCTTATTTTATGTTGCTGTTTATTTTTATTCTGATTCTCTCATGTAAGAGAAATTATGTCATAGTTCAGCTTGCACGTCTGATCTATCTCACTTGACCTTTGCTCTCATTGTTTTCCTACAATGGCTCACAGTTTTCATTCTTCATAGCATAGTCCTCCATTGCGGGTACGCACCACTTTCTCCTTATCTATTCATTGGTCGATGCCCCTGTAGGGGGCCCCCTAAAATTAAGCACTTATGAATAGTGCTGTTAGCAAGCATGAGCCCAGGTCACTGTACTAGAATGTCTCTAGCTCTTTTAAGAAGATACCTAGAAAAGCAAGAGCTGGTCGAATGGAATGTCTAACCGCATTCTTTTGAGGACTCTGTATTGGTTTCTGCAGGGGTTGTACTCGTCTACTCTCCGACCTTTATTCCTTTGTCGAGTGGTTCCTTTGCTTATCTCCTGATGCGCTGCGTTCATCTGTTCACTGCTGAGCAGTGTTTTCTGTGTTCAACAGCGTATCATCTAGTATTATTTCTTCTCATAGCATAAAAATTAAGATGAATTTTTAAAAAGTAAGCTAAAGAGCTGTCTTTAAAGCAGCGCTAATGTGTTTTCCAGAAAATTAGCAATCCATGGGGTTATACTCTGGACAGCATGAAACAGCTTCCTTTTTTTTTTTTTCCTGCGGTCCCCAAACAAAACCATTTCCATGGAGTCCTTGTCAGCTACAGCATTCACAGCTCAAGTGTCATTTCTTTAGTCTTCAGGAGTCTTGCTCTCAAATAAAAATTTTTAATGAAGGAATATGAGGCAAGCTTTTATTACTCTTTGACCCCTGCCCTTGAGATGTTTGGAGCACTTTTTGAAGTGTGATCTGGGTGGGTGGAAGACTGGGTGTCCTTAAGAGGCGTGGGAGAGAGGGGACAGCGTTTTATGACAATGCCGAAGATAAAAGTCACATATTTTGCACTATTCCCTACAAATTCCCATGAGGAGATCAATTTAGTCTAATAAAACATGGTTACAATTCTTACATTTAGGGATAAAAGACTGTTCTTAAATTAATTTGGCTTCATTACCACTCACACTTTCTTAATAGAACAGAGTACTTGAGGAAAATAATTTGGTCTCATTAAGTTCTTCTTTCTGACATCAAAAGTCTTTGATTTCAGAAATATGTCCAATGAAGACTGCAAGCCAGTTCTGGACTTTCTAGGGAACGTATGTAGTGCTGTGGACCTCTGGGGCGTGGCCCGTATTGGCTTATAAGTCACCTCCCTTCAGTAGTGTCACAGGTGGTCCAGAGCTCTCTCCCAAGGTGTATGGCTACTGCGTTTGTTGACTCACTTGGGCACCAGTGGGCCCAAGTGTTTGAGCGGGAAGCCTGAGTACTGCAGAAAGAGGACACTGGCATTAGCAAGCTGGGTACAGTGTTCAGAACTACAAGGTTGATGCGACTGCCGGAGGACAGCTGGGTTCCTACTGCTCTGCTCACAGCTAAGAGAGAAACGAGCTCCGTGGTGAGGGAAGAGGATGCTGACTACCAGTGCGCATCTGGTAAAAAAAAATGTGCAGATTGCCCTGTGTGACACTCCCGCTTACCAATTAGATAGGAATGTTAATCTGTAGTAATTTCAGAGCCCTGATTGGCAGTTCTAAGTAATTCCTTCATGAAGTGGTGAAATAATACATCAAAAGCTGGGGTTTTCTATTGGTGCACATAAGAAGTCCATAATGATAGCTGCAATGAATCGGCTCGAGACCCCACCAAGAGCATGAGTCCTTGTGGCCAGAAGCTCCTAGTTTTCTGTGGGACAAAAGAGTGAGCGAGATGTGTTTCAGGCCTTCCAACTAGTGCTGGGTTCTTCTGCATAAGTAGGTGATTCAGAAAGCAAAAGCGGCCAGATCACTCACTCCTTCCAAAGGAGCTGGATAATACGGACCCTAGAACTAGGAGAGAAGCAAAACACTGTAACCCTGAAATAAAAAGGCTTTGCAAAGGTAAGAGAGGCTTTGTTTCTTTGCTTTTTAAAATTAATTACTGGGGAAACCCACTCAGAATCCCCCTCCTATCCCTGTCTCAGACAGGAGCTTTCTTTCCCTCAATAAATCTATTCTGGAAGCTGGTGGGTGGCGCACACCTGTAATTCCAGCACTCGGGAGGCTGAGGTAGGAACATTGGTGCGAGTTTGAGACCAGCCTGGGCTATAAAAGTGAGCTCAAGGCCAGCCTGAACTGCATAGCAAGACCCTGTCTCAAAAAGACAAAATAAATAAATAAATAAACAAACAAATAAAATTAATTACTTAATTAATTTTGGTACAGAGTCTCACTACACAGTTCAGACTCACAGTGATCTTCCTGCCTCAGCCTCTCCAGAGCTGGGATTACAGGCCTGTGCCACTGCACCTGAGGCTTTTTAATTTTTCTTTTTCGGAAAATAAACTAGATGTATGCATTAAATGGTATCCTTCAGGACAATGCCAGAGTGTTTTACCAGTACAAAAGAGGAAACACAAGGTATGTAGGAGAGAATAGTTTAGGGTGGCATCCAAGAAAAAGTTCCTGTGCTTAGGACAGTAAGTGAAGGAAACAGCTCCAATTCTTCTCTTTCAGATAATTTTGAAATTTGAGGACTTAGGGACATCTCAGGAAAAGTTATGGGTGTGTCTATCAAGAAGTGGAAGTAATACTTTCCAATTCCGAGAAAGAATAGAAAACACAGCGTTGTCTCTCATCTCTGCACAAGGTTCAGACAATAGGCTTCCCCAAGCAGCCTAAGGAAGTCCTTTGTTACACAGAGATATTTAATTCCATCAGAGCACTAGGGCTCTACTTCATTTATTAATTTATACTGGGCTCCTCTTTATCGTTAATGGTGCTAATAAAGGAAAATTTTTATATAAAAAAGGCTTATCCTGAACAAAACAAGTGTCAGCTGTCTTGTCCTTTAATGGAGTGGAATTTGGAATCAAACAACATATATTGCATGAGAAAATAAAAGGCTCGTGAACGGATCAGTGAGTCTCCCGTTTGACGTGTGTGTCACCTTCCTCCAGGTCACCGAGCCACGTTATCAGATGGGCTCCCACCTCTCCCTGTTCTCTGTGGGCCACAGCGCTCGGCACGCAGTGCTCCCTGGACAGCTGGCTCTGCCACGAGCCATCTGGAGCTCCTGCTCCCTCCCGAGGCCCATTACAGAAAAGTTTCAAGTCCTCCCCTTCACCTTTAGGGAATATATATATTGTTTAATGAGACATCCATCCACGCATCTGCAGAATGATGATAGCCCAAAAAAAGTGCTTCGGTAATTTCAACAGTTTCCTTTTAAGAAAACTTACATCCCCATGAAAACTACGGAGGTCAGGAAAGGCCTATCTTTCTAGGAAACAGTCAGCAGACACAAACTAAGCAATTACTATGTGTCCAGCATCTGGTCAACAAGGCTTTTGTAAATCAAGAGGAGAAAGGTTGAACAGAAAGGAGGGAATAGGAATGAGAAAAGAAAGAAGCCAGATATAACATGTACAGACGCAAGTTCCTTATGGTGGGCACTATCATTATGGACTTCTAGTGTGCACCAATAGAAATCCCCAGCTTTTCATGTGTTATTTTACCACTTCATGAAGGAATTACTTAGAACTGCCAATCAGGGCTCTGAAATTACTACAGATTAACATTCCTATTTAATTGGTAAGCAGGAGTATCACACAGGGCAATCTGCACATTTTCCCCCAACTTGTATTCACTGAGACTTGCTGGGTTTTGAGTGTCACTGCTACTACAGAGGGATAAAGATTTTTAAGTCTCATATTATCTCACCAATATTCACATTGCACTAGATGAGAAAAATGAGTACATAGTCCTTTAGCATACAAGGTGACAAGTTCTAACACAGATCTGTAGTACAGTTCTTCAGGGACAAATAGAATAAACACCTTTTCCCAAGGGTAAAGAGAAAGAATTCATAGGACAGGTGAGTTCCAAGCTGGGCTATGAAAAGTGACTGAATTTCTCTCAAAGATCTTTTCATGTATTAGAATGATTCAGTATGTACATTTTGTTCCCTGAGTTTTAGGAAATTTTCAAGATATGATTTTAAAAAAATTTCCTCTGTTGTTTCACGTTGCTGAGAAGGGAAAAATGAGGTGAATTGTTGAAAGAAAACTCTGAGAGGAAATGAAAGAAGGAGAAAACAGAGCAGGGAAAAATAAGAGAGAGAGAGAGAGAGAGAGAGAGAGAGAGAGAGAGAGAGAGAGAGAGAGAGAGAGAGAAGTATTAAAACAAAGAAGAGGAACCCAGGTGTAGGTAGGCATGTATATACTAAATTTAGAAGTGAAACTAACAAAATTAAAAATGACTGGAAAGGGAAAGGCATAAACAGATACAAAGGAGAGAGAGAGAGAGAGAGAGAGAGAGAGAGAGAGAGAGAGAGAGAGAGAGAGAGGGCTTCAGAGCGCCATGGGTGAGGTAAAGATGGGGATGATTTTGGCTAAAAAGAGCTTTAAGAGGTATGACAGTTCTTTATTTCAGGTTGTTCTAATGAACACACAGTAGTCTCTTATGATAACTTTAATAGGCTATTTCTTATAGAAAATGCCTCTTGTAAACAGCTAATCAAGAATGCTTGCAAAATATATTTTCCTGTCATGTCCATGTAACTGTAACTTTTACTACTGGAGGCCAAACTGAAGCGGACACTGAAGGCTGACTTTCAAGTATTTTGTTTTCTTGTTTCTATGTCTGACTCATATTTTGGACATGAAGATCTGTGACACTGATGTTGGAATGAAGTATTAATTAATTTTACTGGCAAATCAGTGTCTTCTTTTGAGTAGTCTACATACTGTAATCATAGCAAATCTCCAGATTGTGTTTTGCTTTAAAAACTCTAATGTGTGCATCCTTTTATAAGTGGCTGAATTGTTGTGGGTTCAGAAAACATGGGTCACACCTTTAAGGAAGTGATGATACAAGGCTTGGATGTTGCATGAAAATTCTGCTTGTGCTTTTATAGAAGTGTGCTCTAGTCTTAATCTCGCTTCTGGGACCGATGTCCTGATGTCTTTAAGGGTGCATACATGTATGTGTGTGTGTGTTTGCAAGCATGCTCATGTTTGTGTGTTTATGTCATTGTCCTTATTGTTACAATAGAAAGACCTAGGGTGTGGTACACCTCTCTGACTCTACCGCTATAAACTCTTGCAACACATAACAAACAGCCGATCAGAGAGACGGCAAACATTGTCTGTATTCTCTGTGCACTTGGCAGAGATTTTTCATATTGTACATTATTGGCTCTGCTGCATGATAGCACAACAGAGCCTTTGGAATGCTCTCGGCAGAGCTATTTATATACTGCGAGTCGACTAAGTACCCTTCCCTCTGCTGGTGTTCTTCCACATGCTCAAAGAGAGAGAGATTTGCCCAAATAAAAGAGGTATGGATGGGCCCTGCTCAGCACACAGTATGCTGGGAAGGCAGAAAAGTCTGCGTGGCTCGCGGTAAGCACCACTGTGCTCAGCTGGATGGTGAAAAGAAGGTTAGCTCACAGTGAAGTAAAAGGATGTTTCTCTCTAGCAGGCCAAGATAATTAGAATTTGGTTTGCATGGACCTGAGAGTGTGATTCTCTAACTATGCTCTGTCAGGGACCTTGAACTCCAGTGCCACTTGGCGACCCGCGAATCCCTTTACTGGCTGTTGGGATGGAGACTTTAAAAGATGAGTAGAAAATGGGCTCCTGGCCCTTGAGGGCCTGTTTGGAGCCTAGTTATGGCAATTTAAAGGGCTTAGTTATGCACGTTGCCTCATGGGTAAAGCAAATGAAAAAGCCAACAGAAAAAAGTGGAGAGTCATGCTATTATCTTGTACATCTATCGACCCAGAGCAATGACTGGTAATTACAACTGAGAGTTGCATTTCCTTGGAAAATACAGTTTCAGTGTTCCTTAGTATTTCATATATGGGTTGGCAGTGGACCTTGTATGTTTGGCAGCTTCTGTCTCTCTCAAAATGAGTCTGAAAACTTTATGTTCTCTAAATTCATTCACAATTCATCAGGACTATTACACTTGTCCTTTTGTAGTGACACCTGGATAACATGACATTCTAGCATTAACTGGACGTGGACACGTTCTCTGTCATCAGATTTAAACAACAAGGTTTTGCCTACAGTCTGGCATCGGTATCCATATTAAAAGGTCTGCTGTTTGGAGTCACTAATATTTGGTCATGGCCATGTTCAATAGCGTGACTTTAATGATAGCATAGAATGCATAAAAAACGATGAGAGGAAGAGTTGCTGGCACAGCGTGATGCTCCAGGTAATGTCACAGCAATCTGAGGATTTGGGAAATGTCAATTTTCTGTGGTCAGAGAAGAGTGCAGATGTGTGTGCAGTCTTGGGAAAAAATGATTATGTAAAGGAGTGATGAGCTTTCCTTTGCTATTTGTTCCCTTCTTGGCTGTGACCGTGGCAGCGCAGGAAGGGCCGTTTCCTCTTGCTGCCGGCGCATGGGGCGAGATCCAGCTGAACACTAGGAAAACAGCTTTCGGTACTTTTAATTTAGAATTAAGGGCCAGGGGTGGTGGCACATGCCTGTAATCCCAGCACTTGGGAGGCTGAGGCAGGAGGATCAGTGCGAGTTTGAGATCAGCCTGGGCTACAAAAGTGAACTCAAGGCCAGCCTGAACTTCTGTCTCAAAAAGACAAAATAATAATAATAATAATAATAATAATAATAATAACAAAAGTAAGGTGTACTTATTTGATAAATTTACTTTGATGAAGAAAAAGAAGGTACTTATTTCCCTTATCAACTATATTTATAAATTTATTCTTCCTTGGAAGATATTTTTAAATCTCTTCCAGCAAGGACCTACCCAGTTATTAGCTGACTTTTCTTTGTACAGTATAAGAAGTAACCCAGGTGCATTTTCATGGATTCATTATCAAACAAAACAAATTTAATAAGTTATTCTAAATAGACTTGTTGCATTTGTAAAATGAAAGACCTAAATGATTTGTGCTCCAACTTTCAAATTTATAGATACTATAAATACTTGTAATGAAATGATAAGAAATTAACTGAATGGGGAGTACAGAGGGTTGTGTTAGATATCAAAAGTTTATTCTTAAGAGTTCATCCAAAATTCATTTCTTCAAGTGACTGTAGGGTTTTTTCTCCCTGAAAAATAACTATGCAGCATCTTCAAAAGTAGGAAGTCTCTGAAAAGACTGTTAGAAGTGTTAAACAGATTACAGAGCTTGGTTATTCTTGAATAACTTCTCAGAACATCTCCAAGCAGGAGTACTTCCTGTGAAAGGGCAGCTCATTTACTTGGTTGTACAAAATGGTTTCCCCTATCAAATAGTTGTGGGAAACTGCCTGTTGTAGTGTCTTAAAATTCTGAAGGTGTATTATCATATAAAGCCCCCTGAGGAGTTCTGCCATCAATAAAACTATTTACACTTGACATGACCACTTAAAAATGTATGTGACCATAGAATCGTTTTATGCCATATTGCTAATTACTACCAAGGGAAACCTAACAGTTCAGATAGCATATTTTAGTTGCATCCACTGACAGCAGAGAACAGTAAAAAGTATTTTGAGAAATTACCTGGCCTGCCATGTATGGTCGTGCAACTCAGGAAGCTGATGCAAGAGAGCTACATATTTCAGGCCAGCTTGGGGAACTTATCAAGATCTTGTCTTAAAAACAAGCAAGCAAGCAAACAGACAAACAAGCAAAGTGGCCTAGAAGTTATTAAGTAACCTACCTTATTGTCTTATTTTATGTTCTGTGTAATCTGTAAAGTAGGTATTATTTTTACTTAAAAGAGGATAAAACTTAAGTTGACCAAGATTGAAGAAATAGCACTTATCATCAAGCAGACTGGAATTCTGGCCCGGGTCTATGTGACTTCAAAGCCAATGATTGCTTCTAGGCTCTTTTATACACTGGAAATCTGTTGCTGTATGGTAATCCCACCACCCAAGTCTTGTTCCTCTTGAACCAGAAACAGAGCAGGCAACTATTTCAAAAAAAGTAAAAGAGCCATTTATTATCACTGGTACATTACTGTCACGCTGGTGCGATCATGGTGGGTGTTGGGTTACCCTTCGACATACACGCAAAGCCCTGAAATGACAATCAAAACCCAGTGTCGATCAGGAGCTTAACTAGAGCAGGAGCCCTTCCTGGGGCACAGCGCGCTGCCCTCTGCTGGCGCTATGGCCACACCCTCTGTCTGTTGCCCGACTCGCCTTCCACCTCTAGTGCTCCAGCCAAACTCCAGTTTGGTTTCTAAACAGTTGTGTGATTGTGTCCTACGCATGCCTGCTCCCAAAACAAGCATTACAAGACAAGGAGAAAAATTACACAGTCAGTGCGACAGGTGCCTAACTGTGAGCATCATTCATGTTCCACCTTCCTTGCCTGTCCCAGGCCACCATGTCACATTTTCTCTTGTGTTTGAACATCTGCTTATGCCATAAGATCACACTCTTCTCGGACCTTCTGGCCCGCTTCTGGGAGGACATGGAAGGACTCAGAACTCCACAGGCTACCACAGTTATCAATACACTTACACTGCATCTATGCTCTGCCTTCTCTTGTTTATCATTGAATAAGTTTATCCTTATCATCCTCTGGTGGCAGGAGTTTTCATTGGTCCATGTCAGCAGTGCATAATGATTATGTGCCCTGTGTGTAATTGGTACACAAATAGAGCACAACTGAGTTCTCTCTGTCATCTGCTTTCTACTCCCCACCCCTCCATCTGTGGACCTCAAGGTCCAAAGAAAACGGGCACATGGGAGAAAAATGCTCAGCGTCGCTGGCCATTAGCAAATGAAGCCAGCCCTGAGATTCCACCTCATGCCGGAAAGAATGGCATCAAGAAATCAATCAATAACAAAAGGGGGAAGAGGAGCCCTTCTCCATGGTTGTGTGAGTGTAAAGTAGCACAACCAGGATGGGGGTCAGTATGGAGAGTCCTCAAAAAACTAAAACTAGAAATGCCACTCAATTCAGCTCTTGTCCTTCCAGATGTTGTCCCGAAAGACTGAATGATGTCATATCACAGTAACACGTGCACACCCAGGCTCACAGTAGCATGGCACATAACAGCTAAAGCTTGGAAGCAACCTGTGTGCCCACCAGCCGATGAATGGATAAATAAAATGTGATTCTTACACACCACGGAGTACTACTCTGCCATAAAGAAGGATAAAATTTATTAATTTGTCGGACAAGGGATACACCTTAAGGCCATAGCACCAACTGAAATAAATCAGACACATAAGCTTAAATAGCACATGGCTTTTTTTTTTTTTTCCCCATAAGAGATCCAAATTATAAACAGATTTTGTTCAGAAGTTTATCCATACCCATGTTTGGGCTCTTTCTTTTACAGTATGGCTCTTCAGAAAGTTGCTTATGTGTACTTAGTATGGAGCATTTTCCTTCTCAGTTCTCTTGGGTCCATCCTCACCACCCTGTTGCTCTTCTCAGCTCATTGAAGCAGCTGTCGTCATAGGTAACAGTGACTTCCATGCCACAGAGCATAATGATTGTTCCCCTGCCTCCTTTCACTTGGCTTGGTGCTAGCATTTTTGACGCAATTGATTGGCCTTTCCTTCTTGAAAGAGTTTCTTCAATTAGGTTCCAAGACGGCAGTCCCCAGGGCGTCCTGCCCTGGCCTGTCCTTTTAATCTATGGCTTGTTCTGCAGAGTCATAATATTTCACAATTTCAGGACCTCTTGTCTCTGTCACCTTTCACTGCCTGGCCAAGCTCATCAGGTTTTGTAGCTGAAAATATCCCTTATTGGTTGATGACGCTTGCCCAAGGACGCCCTTGCCAGGCCTCTTTCCCTCAAGGCTAGCAGGCACTGGATGGTACCGAACAGGAACTTCAAATTCAACATGCCAAGTAGTACCCTTGCGGCTCCTTATGATCCTTCCTCCTGTGACCTTCCTCGCTTCTGTTGATGGAAAGGCACCTTCACATACAGGCCTCAGTTCTCTTAAACCAAGTAGAACTTTCTCTTGTCCTTCACGGTTCGCTGATCACACCTGAGTTCATGGCTTCAGAGAGCCGCTGAACAGGGCAGTGCACATGGTCGTCGGCTGCTTACAGAGAAGGGTAAAAACGTCAAGAGCTATTTCTAAGATGAAGAGCAGATAGGTCGTTGCAGAAAGTGACATGACTTTTCCAGAATACCATGCAGAACACCAATATGGTATCCTGTTCTTCCAGTGACACACGGTTCCATGTGCCTTCAGATAATGCTTTTACCACTTCTAAAGTGTTTTTCCGCTGCACCTCTTTTACCACCAGATGTAAGCAGACTCCAGGTAAAGAGCCAGACTGATTGTAGTGCTTACGCATTTGTTGAGCATTTGACGTTTGTGAAGTTATGCTCGCCTTTCTGTTAGGTTTCTGTACGTCACTGATGAGACGTGCCTAGCTCCCCTCGCTCCTGGAGCCTCGTGATTTTATTATGTGCTTTGCCTAGTGTGCTGAGTGTTAGGGACATGCGTCAACTTGCAGCAGTGCTGACTGTAAACCTAATGTGGGAGGGGGATTCTGCTATGAAGGGGGAGCTAAGGAGACACGTGAAGGCCAGGAAAATGAGCATTTTGCACAGAAAGTGGAGTCATAAGGATAGAGAACGGCGACAAGGAAGAGCGGAGGGACTGATGTGTTGAGCGTTTGCTGGCCACTTCCAGGCATGAGATGAAATGTATTGTAGCTTATGACTTCATGGGAGAATGGTCACGGTAATGTCAGAATGGTGGGCAAATGTCACACGACCTCGGAGGACTGCCCACGAGGTAATTTTCCTCCTAAACTACTAAAAACAGGAGAGCTATTCAGTCCTTGCAGGGCATTTGTACTGGGAAAATAATGGTTCTTTAACAGGAAAATTAGCACACAGAGAAATGTTAAGTCTAAGGTTCTCAAGTTCTCTTTGGCTTATAATTTGTTACGCAAGATAAGATCGATCTATAAAGAGTGTTCATGTTATAGGTTGTCCATGGAAAGTATGTGTCATGGATTCTTTGGGGTTGGAATCAAGGGGGAAGGCGTTTTGGGGGTCAATGGTTGGGCTTTGTCCTTGTTAAACAAATCAACTTGCATGTAGAGTGAAGGGAAAGCTTGTTCTCTGAGAAGGAAGAGCAGGGTCATCGGAGGAGAGCACCGCTTAATTCATGAGAAGATGGTCTCAAGGAGAAAGAGTCGCACCTAAAAGGGAAGGAACAGAAGAAATCACCCAGACAGCCAGCGAGGCAAACGAAAAGAGTGTTTTAGCGGGCCAGCAGCAATGAGATGCGAACTGGCGGGGTGAGCGGAAGAACTGTGGCAGTCACGGTGACTCGGACCACCTGTGGGACAGGAGCATGCTGGGACTCCCCAGGGGCAAGCAGGGTCAGCCCTGCGGGTGGGCACTCACGCCTGACGCCAGGCTGCCGTGCGCCCTCTCATGTCTTAGATCGGGTGGAGGCGAAGATGAGCTCTTCTTAGGGCTTGGGGTGTTCCTCTCCCTAGATCAGCCCTCAGGCATTGCGCACATTTTGCACCGCCGTTTCGGTCTGTGCTCATATACTTTCATGCTACCCTGCTACCGCTTGCATAGAGTAAAGAAAGTACATGCTCCCATGCTAAATCTGTAAAATGTCACTTCATAGTAAAAACTTAATAGGACAGTAGTTTTATGTTTAAATTTATGGGTAAATACTATTTCTCTTAAATCATCTTGCCTTAGAAGGGTTTTAATTATTTTTAAAAATGTATTTGGTATGGGGGGGGTTAATGATTTTTGTTATATCTGGCATTCTTTCTCAGACCACAAACTCTTTCTCTAACAAGTAATCTAGAATGCAGTTTAATTAAAAAAAACAAAGAAAATATTATTTTATGTTAGTATTCCTGATGATCCCTGTGAATATTATGGTTTTTAATTTTTTAAAAAACAGCAACATGTATTAAAATTTAAAATGTATATTTGATATGGAGACTCCTGTGAACACTTATGAATATCATTTTTAGAATGAATTTCATTATCAAGTTATTTCTACTGGCAAAAATTTAATAATTCCTAATAGAGAACTGTTAAGATTAGTTATGGTGGGGCCAGGGAGATGGCTCAGTGGAATAAGTACCTGCCTGGCAAGAACAAAGTCCTGAGTTTGATTCCCAGTACCAAAAACCAAACCAAACCAAACCAAACCAAACCAAACCAAACCAAACCAAGCCAAGCCAAACCAAAGCAAAGCAAAGCAAAGCAAAGCAAAGCAAAGCAAACCAAACCAAATCAAACCAAACTGAGGTTGTACTCACTACACAGGTCCTAGGTTTGATCCTTACTAGGAAGAGTAATTGTTATAACATAATTCCGTGTGTACTGTGGACCATTAAGCAATTATAATGTGTTTCCAAATACTCTATAGTGATGTGGATGAGGCTTAGAATAAAAGCATAGTGCAGGGAAGAAAATAAGTATTAAACTTATATTTAGCCTTAGTTAGGCAGTGTGGCTGTTATATGTGGGTGGGGAGAAAAGGATAAAGAGCAACTCAGTATTACCTTCCAATTACAGCTTTATAGATAAATCAAACTTTTTTCTTTGTGTTGTCCTAATTTTTATAAATTCTCTGTTCCAAACATAAATTACTTTTATTATTGGAAAAATTAAAATACGTTAAGAGGTAAAAATGCAACGACCTCAAAGTTACAAAAGTGTACAGTAGCAAATCAATGCAAAGGCTGCCCGAGGTTATGCATCCAGGTAGGATAGCACCGCCCACCGTAACCATCACTGTAGAAGGAGAAGTAAAAACTAAACTTAAGTGAATGGTGAGGCTCTATCACAAAGCTTTTGTGAAGCTCATGTTACAACAAAGGAGGAATCGAGTTCTTTCTTGGGAGGGATTTTGGGAATACTTTGAACAGGAGTTTGATTTGCTACTGAAGCATCTTGTTTGGTATCAGACACTTCTCTCTGGACTTTAAAAGGACTATGGTTTTTCACCTCTGCAAAATTAGCTGCTGTTTGGCTAGGGTGCAGATGCCAAACCAAACACCTGCTTTCAGGACACGCATGGGTAACAGTCTGCCGAATCCAATCCATCTGACGCTACACATTGCATCTTGCAAGGAAGTCTTACAACAGATTTATCCTCCTCACAGTGATGGGGGATCACAGGGCTTCCTTTTTGTATTTTTTTTAAACGTTTGTAGACTTTAAAATCTTGTTTTTATTTGGTAGAGCCTGTCTCTTCAACATCCACTTTTGCTTATTTTTTGCTTCTAAATCTGTATTATTTTTCAATTTGATTTTACCGTCACTATAGCAACCAGGAGGCAGCTTCTCTATAACTTTGTGCTGGGAGAAATCTACTTCCAAACTGGAAATTTTTTCTTTGATTTGCCAGACTATATCCTGGGTAGGTAGGTTTCATCAGCATCCTACCTTTGCTTTCAGAGATAGAAGTGATAGCAAAATAGCAGGTGGGTAGATGGTGATCAATAGACATTGATTATAATAGGGAAATGATTTGCAATTTGTGCACTTTAAACTTATCAACTTTGGATTGTGTGTGTGTGCGCACACACACACACTCACTCACATACACATGAACTTAAATTGCATTTATTTCTGATCATAGGAGAATGTGGTGTATGTGTAAGTAGCAAGCAGCCAGTGAGGACTCTCTCCATCAAAAGTTTGCTGAAAGCGTGGTTATCCAGTAGAACCCTGGAACCTGTGGAGCAGACAGAGATTAATTATACCTGTAGTCATGCAGCAATGTTTGTGTTCCAAACAAATTATATTTGCTTGTGTTTAAACGATGCATAAATCTGATGCGTGCAGATGAACGTGTGTTCAGGATGAGCGAGCACACTTGTTTGAATGTCATATTTATCCCTGTATTTTGTCAGAAAATTAACTTCTTTGGAGTTTGAGCTTGAGCTGAGCATATGGTTGTTGATCTCTGGAGATGACAGCCGATCTGAGCAATAGCTCCTTATGGCTCCAGCTCTCCTCGGCTGGCAGATGCTTTGGGCTTTTCTACAATTAAGTGGAGATCATCACTGTTTTCTTTGAGCACTGCTGTGCCTTGTACTCTGAAGTGTTTTGTTAATCACTGTCTGCCTTCGACAGAAGCTGCCAAAGCTCTCATTAAGTTTGAATTTTGAGATGTCATGCTCGAATGGTGGAATTTCATCCTTTTTCTGCATGAATGGAATTGGCTATGGAAAGGTGCCAGAAAAAAAAAAAATCATGTCGCTGAAGTATGCTTGCTTTATATTTTGGAGATTAAACAAAAGGCAGTTGGGGTGTGTGTGGGGGGCTCCTCATAATTTCTCAACTCTGGAGCACATCGTTTCCTAGGTGATATAATTGTGGGGTGCTCACCCTTCTTAACAGGACTGCTTCCTTTATTAGGTTGTGTATCAACTATCAGTCATTTTCTTGGGCACAGAGTGAAATTTAAATCCATTTTCTGCCTTGCCTCTTTCCTGGCATTTCATATTGACTCTCCGTGTGTTGAGTTGGGCAGGAAGCAAAGTGATTCCTTTAATAATCCATCTAATTGAGGATAGGGGGCGATATTTGTAGTAAAGGAAAAAGTGCCACTTTTGCCCTTCAAAATAATTGCTTGAAA
The DNA here is from genome assembly GCA_004027025.1 of Myocastor coypus. Lineage (NCBI taxonomy): Eukaryota > Metazoa > Chordata > Mammalia > Rodentia > Myocastoridae > Myocastor > Myocastor coypus. The sequence goes on from PVJA010011440.1 coordinate 24,786, forward strand.
TTGTGTAGAGACCAAAAACTAAATGCATCTGTTGACTATTTAATGATTTGCTGCGGGAAACTAAGTGTTATGGGAAATATGCTTTGAAAGACATTATCCATTCCTCCTGGTGAATCTAAATGGTTTGAGTTGAATGAGTAAAGAGTAGGAAGTAAGCCTTGAAGAAAAACAAATACTTGGAGCAATTAGCTCTAATGTCTTGTCACGCGAGCCATAAAACATTTGGAAATTTATTAAGCTGGTCTAGAAAGTCCTGTACATGCAGAATGTTACCTTCCCCTATTATTTCGGCATCACATTTATGCCTATGCTTATTTTAATCAATAACGTGAAACGGATATTTCATTGAATCATTTTAATAGATACAAGTGAAAGAAAACTCAAATCATTTATTTAGTAGCAGGAAGATCAACTACTCAGACCACAGTATCCCCATGGCCTCCTGATTTGTATGTGAAAAGAACGGGCATTTTTCATAGGGCCAGGAATAGATATAATAAAACACAGTTAGAAACAATGTCCACTCCTTTGGATAGAATTTTCATGAATGTGCATGTATGTGGCATTCTGAGGCGAAGTATTCATTAATATTTTTATATATGTATGTGATAAGGAAATTATGAGTATTTTTGCACTGCAGGAATATAATCTATGAAAGTTTTTTTTTTTTTTTTGCTATAATATGTAACAGATGAGAAAGATACAAGGAGAAAAAGAGAGAAAGAAAGCATTGTAATCCACTATGGGCAATATATCTAAAATGTACCTCAAATCTGTACAGATTTTGTGTGTTTTATGGGTATTTTGGCACTTTAGTCTTGTTTTCAATCTATAATTATGATAAAGAATTTAATAAAGTTTTATAAATAGATGAATCTGATGCTGGAGAAATAAAAGAGGTTTTGTTGGGGAAGATGGAATTGAAATCTGTTATGTAAATATATTAACTCTATAGTAAGTGTAATCATTATGTATTTCAGACATATACTAATAAAAATAAACAAAAATAAAAAAGTAGATAAGAAAAAAATAGTAGATAAGAGTATATTTATTTCCATCTCTATGATTTATGTACGTATTTATTTTTCCTAATAGTGACTACAAAAAAAGCAATGTATTATACTTGAAATAACTTTATTTCTCTTATTATTTTGAAATTTAATCATCTGTTTTTGCAATGCTGAGAATTGAACCCAGGCCTCACTTGGTATTCAGTCAGAGGAAATGCAAATGGAAGTAGACTGAGGTAAGCTAACAATCTGAATAAAATTGATTTCTCTCAATTAAAAGGCAACAGCAGGGAATATTTTATATATATCAGCAGGTATTTGCAAAACATTCTCTTCCTAAAAATGTTAATCCATGCTACTAAGGTGTCCTATTATAAGCCAGATAAGGTTTATTGTCTTCTGGTAATGTTTCATAGAATTATACTTTTTTTTTATAAACCAAGGAAATTAAGTTACTCTCTAAAGATTCCCATATAATTATCACTTTTCAAAAGAAGCCTGAAGTTTTCAATCTTGAATAGAAAACACCACCTATCATCTACAGACCCTTAGGTAGAGGAGTAAGGTATCTTTTTTTGACCTTAGTGGAATTATAGGAAGCGTTATTTTAAAATGTTCATGTTTATTGTTGCAAGTAAACATTAAGGTAAATTTCAGATAGTTTTTATATAGATCTTAAACATTTCTCCTTTGACCATAGTGCTTTTATTCTTCTGGGTCTTGTTTTGTACACCATATTCCAGAATAAGGATATAAGTACTATTACTTTTTTAAAATTTCAAATTAATTTGCCATGTTTTAATCCTTCCTCTATTATTTGTTTCATAATATTTTTCCCCATGAGTTGATACTTGAGTAAAATACAACAAAATCCATATATATATATATATATATATATATATATATATATATATATATATATATGCAATACTATAAAAACTCAGTGTGTCTTCACCTTTTGTTTTAAAGAAAATATAGCTTTGTCCATGGTCATCAAATACAGAGTGAGAACAGGTCTGTATTAACAATGTAAGGAGAAAGATGTTGCGCTCAACGCAGTTCCAGAACAGAAGCACATACTTGATCCATAATTCTGTAGTCATGGAAATTTAGAGAAATAATTTCCCATACTTTCAGTATTTTTATTCACTTTTTGATGGTGGTAGATCTTGTTAGAAAATTCTTCTAGTACAGAAGGAAAATGCTCTTGTTTTCTAAGACATAGGAATAACGAAGCAAAAGGAAGTGATGCAACACACGTCTTCCTCTTTATTCTAGAGTAGAAATGGAGTTCTCTATCTCTGCATTCCATATCTGGTGAGGAATAGACGGCTCAATAAATATTGGCTGAGGAAGGGTTTCAGTCAGAGAAGGGAGTGCAGAGGCTCCTGACACCAGTGTGTCAGGGCTCTGTGACCAGGGTAAAGGAAGCCTTCAGTAGAGATCAAGAAACTGACAGCCATAACTCTCCAGCATTTGACAGAGGGAGATGGCATTATTCGCTTCAGCATCTTGAACCCTTTCCATTGAGGTTTTCCATGTTTTTGACAAGAGTGTATGCCACCCACTGACTCTCCTTGGTCTTTGCACTTCCCCAGCTTTTAGGCCCCGTGCAGAAGTGGTTCTGTCCCAGTTCACAAGCAATACATGAGCACATTGGTCTCTCTTCTTCTGCTACTTGTTATGTGGTGATGTAGCTGAGAGTAGCGGCTGTTGTCAGAGTAAAGAGCTCAGCAAACACCCCGAAGTGGATCTACAACAGACAGCTGTGCAACTCACAGCAAAGCTCAAACTTGTGAGCACAAAAAAATTTGGTAACATATTGCTCTAAGGGAAAGAGGACAGATGGGGCAGTCACCAGAAGGACCTGGTTATAGACTATATCTCCTTCCAGGGTGAGGGAGCAGACTGTCCAGGTCTGAAGGGGAGAACCATAGTCACACCTAGATGAGCGTAGTAGGACTACCTCATCAGTGCTGAATGCTGTCTTCTCCCTAAGACACGAAACATTACCTTAGGTGGCTCCACTATGGAGCTGGCTTCAGCTTCCATCTCCTTTCTGTGCAGTTGATGTTCTCTGGGTGGTTTACAGGGACAAAAATCCCTCGAAGCCTAAGAAAACAAAGCCACAGATTCACCTTTTAAAATTAAGTGAAAATAATAGATAAAAGCCATATATACATATACATAGATATACATATACATATATATATGGGAAAGTTTATTTTTCTGCATCTCTGATAATAGTGAGGAGCTAAGAAGGGTTGCAGAAAGGCTAGGGAGATAGTTTGGCAGTCTAAGCACCTCCCTGGTAAGCACAAGGACCAGCGTTCAATCCCTGGTCCTCCACACCATGCTGGCCACCAACACTGGGCATAGTGGCACATGCCCAGCATAATCCCAGCACTGGGGAGGCTGAGACAAGAAGATTACTGTGAGTCAAGTCTGCATAGCAAGACTCTGTGCCAAATAAATAAATAAATAAATAAATAAATAAAAATTTTTAAAGAAAAAGAAATACAAGTGGATATAATGTTTTAAGTTTTAACTGAATGTTTTAATAACTCATTTCTAGATAAACGATTCCCATGAGAGTTAAAAGCCACAGCACTCTAAGCTTATTAGTATTCTGAAGAATCTCTACCAATGGACCTTTCTATATTTAGGGTGCACTGTTCTGAGCAAGTCTCTAATAATTCTTTTGCCATTTCCTAATCATTTCACCTCACTTTATCTGTATAATAGAGGATGTTGATGTGCTTCTGAAATTCACACAATATGCACAGTGGCAAAAAGAAATACAATTCTTAAAAATTGATATCTCTAGAAGTATTCTTTTAAATCAATAAAAGTCCATTTAAGAGGGCTGGCCAAATAGCTCAGAGGATTAAAACGCCTGAAAATAGGCACAGGCGCTGGGGTTGTGGTCCCCGGGCCCGCTGTGCGGACCCTGCCACAGGGGCACACTGAGATGGCAATTGAGACTGGGCACGGTGCTGTGCACCTGTAATCTCAGCTCTAGGGAGAGTGTAAACAGGTGGATCACTATGAGTCCGATCTAGTAGTGATACCCTGGACACCTTGCAGACCCTTCCCTAAATTTATTTATTTATTTATTTATTTATTTATTTATTTATTTATTTGTCTTTTTTTTTTTTTTTTGAGACAGGGTCTCGCTATGCAGTTGAGGCTGGCCTTGAGCTCACTTTTGTAGCCCAGGCTGGTCTCGAACTCGCACCAATCCTCCTGCCTCAGCCTCCCAAGTGCTGGGATTACAGGCGTGAGCCACCACGCCCGGCTCCTTCCCTAAATTTAAAAAAGCAAATCTTTCATGAATTGATATACTTTAGAAGTATTCCGTGTTTGTAATTCCTGCAAGTACATTTACCCTCACTTTTTCAATTTTCATATTGTGGACTGGATGTGTTCCTCAGCAATTTGTATGTGAAACTTTTAACTCCCTGTGTGATGCTATTGGGAAGCGCAAGCTCTGGGAAGTAAGAAAGGGAACTCTAGAAGAGCGAAATTCTCATACGTGAAGCTCAAGACCTCCCAAGACACAGACGAGAGATGATTTTTTTCTGTTGGCCACGTTAAGATAAGACAAGAAAACGGACACCAGCTGCCCCGGTGGAACGCCCTCACCAGACGCTGGGGCTGCTGCTGGTGCTGTCTTAGACACTTCCGGTCTCGGTAACTGAAAAATAACATGTGTTCTTTAAGCCGCTCATCTGCAGCACTCTGCTGTAGCAGCCCAACTGGACTAAGAAATAATCAAAGACTGCTTATCTTAATTTATTATACGAAATCTAGTTGGGCAGTGGAGGCTTCTTTTTCTATTGATTACAAGTCCAAAGTTTACTAAGGTAAATGTGTTTATTTCCAGATGATTGATTTGCAACCCATCTCCGCTGACTTTCAAGAAGTCACAATACAAATTCATATATTTCGTTATGGAGGATCGATTGTACTGCATGTTAGACTTTCTGCTTTTAAATTTTGTTTCTTTACATGTTTCTCTTAGGTCAAATAAAGATTTCTATTCTGATAGCAGTGACAATTACAGTTTAAATCAGATGACAAGCAAAAATGATTCCTTGGTGGGAAGGTGCTTCTGAGGACCGAAGTTGCTAGATTCTGAGCCTAGGCTTCCAGCCAAGCGCTTGTGCTACCGCTGCCTCTGAAAAGCCAAGAGGTCCAAACCGCAGACATCAGTGTGTTGGCTGAGATTGTAGCACTCCTCCACTTGATCCACTGATTTATGAATCTCTCCCACCAGAAAGGACCTGAAAGGCATAGTTACTTAATTTCAGTTCCTTGGTAAATATTCTAAACCATGGTGGTTGTAAATATTAGCATATTTCCTGGCCCCAAATGCCAACATAAGTTTTATCATCAAGATATCATGTTTATTTATTTTGAGTCATAATTTTGAAAGAGTTACTTAGCGACATTGTAGAACAAATAGCACTCGGCCCTTTGGTTTCTTTACAAAGTATTTTGTTAAAAATATTGAGAATAATCTATGTGTTGCATTTCAAATTTTTGAAATAAAATAAGTGCCACTCCAAAACAATTACTGTAACAATTATAAATTTCAGGTCACTTTTTGTGACGTCTTCCTTGTAATTTCTATAATCTGTAGCTATAGCCATGATGTTGATAAAGTATTGTGGAACAATTAATGCCCCTGAGAAGTATTAGACTCCAGGAATACAACAGAGATAATGTGCTGGGTCCATCTCTCAGGCTTGGTTCCCAGAGAAGAAGCAGGGGCATCTTCCATGAAGCCTGAGAAATCCCCTGCTCAGGAAACGTTACCCCAGTATTAAAGAGCAGCAGCACAGTTTTTTCACGTCAATCTATTTCAAATGCTTATTAGGCAATTTGCAAACTATTGCTGCTAAATTGCATCTTTAATTTGGAACAGACACTAAGTCAAACTAAGTAATGGAAAACTTTTAGTATGCATTTTGGATTGTGCCAGTTTCCTAGAGTTGGGTGAATGCAGGAAAAACCTGCGCAAGTTAGCTACTGTGAAGTTATTTTATCATTAAATGCACTGTTAGGTAAACATTCAAAACAAGTTCATGCCCTTCTGTGGGCATGGTAATACCTTAAGTAAGGTGAAATATATCGCTTAGCAACTGAAATGTTAGACTAGTATCCCATAGATCATCAGAGTTCTAAGTGGGTTGGCATATCAAATACTATTTTAAGTTGTTGCATTAAAACTTAAAATTGTGTTTTATACTCAGGCTACATATTTTATTATGATAGCTTAGTTTTCTTTGCCATATAAATCACAGTCACTTTCATTAATATTGTTCTTTAGATCCATATCACTCTGACTCTTTCACCATTGCCCTGAAATAAATACCCCCTCATTCACTCAGAAATTGTGCGGATACAGTGTGTAGAAAAATGTGCACACAAACTCAAGGGATGGGAAAAGAGTGTCTCAAATTCTATCGGATGTCAGTTTTGCACATGGAAGAAAATGTAAGATTGCTAAGAGTATCTTGAATCCAGATGTCATTCTTTTAACCCGTCTTTGGCTTATTTGCAACATCCTTTCCCATATTTCCATCAAAACTATATGGGGCATTTTAAATATGATTTCTAGAGGGGAGAAAGAGTTTAAGTGATGGTAGAAGCATAGGAAAATGAAACAAGTTATGTCACGTATAGGTACAAATGCTCTATGATGAATCTCTATGCTGAATGATCACATGTGTATCTAAAATGAAGGGCTGGCAAGATAGCTCAGTGGTCTAAAGCCCCTGCTTAGGCAAGCCTAGGCAACCACAGAGACCATGGTTCGATCCCTGGCACCACATGTTGCATGAGCCCTACCCCAGGGCAGGCTGATTTGAATAAAGATTTTTTAAAAATAAAATGAACAAAAATCTGATTGACAAGAGTATGATTTTTGTACCATTTCTTTCATATGCCTAGATCTAAGAAGCATCCCCTTATCTATATTTATAAAATCAAATGTGTGAAACTTTATTGTTCTTCCTCAGAGACACATTCTCTCATTGACTGTATTGCCATATATTTAGAAAGTTTATGTGCTTTAAATTTTGTGTGTTTGTGTTTGTGTGTGTGTGTTCATTTATAAACACACAGACCAACCTTCCCATGAACTAGAGCTTTGCTTGAATGAGATCTGTTTAGATATTTCATACATAGTTTATTGGTCCAGTTGTAGAGATATCTGAAGCAGCAAGGATGGCTAGCTCAGCATAATGAATATATCTGCCAGCCGTTTTTATAATGACTTGCTGCAGTTTTTTTATTGCCTGACAAACCGTATGCTTTGCGGTACTGTGAGCTTTCTTGTTCGACATAATCAAAAATGATGCTGTGTATCCCTCCAAGTCTAGCTGGATGAAAGGAAGTCAGCAAAGTGCTGTTTCTGCCAATAGTTTGCTTGCACATGCTGCTGAAATTATTCTGCGGATGATAAAAATGCACGATTACCATCATTTATGATGCATTGTTTATGGTCTATAGTGGAATATTATTTCCATGCAGAGCTTTTAAATCCATTCATAAGCCTAAAATTTCTTTATACACTTTACATAAACTAGCAGGTATATATAAATCTTCTGAGATAAATATATTTACCTGTACTTAAAGAACAACAAAATAATTCACTTTTGATTTGTTAATTTATTATCACATCATGGGTGACATTTTCATCTGTTTACTAGGGAAAATAGTTCAAAAGATTAAAAAGTTCTAGCTTATTAATAGTTAAATGCATCAATATCACATTAAAGACTTAGAATTAATATGAGTGATCATTTTCAATTTAGCACTCTTGTATATGTGGGGCAATAGATCCATGCTTAGTTTTAATAAGGATGCGTTAATGTGAAGTGTGTAAAGAGCGGTGGGCGGGAGTCTTGTATGGTAGGGCTGCACGGAATGTATATTCACTTTGGTGATAAAAGCTTCATGCCTTCTTTAGAGGATTATTAAAAGCATTCTCTGGAGGAATAAAATGGTGGAAGTCACACATTTAATAGCTCAGGTACAAAGAGTCAGATTGTGCCAGTTGGCAAAAGTTAGCAGGAAGCTGTCACAATAAATGGCAGCAGCTGCTCATAGTTCTAAAGAGTATGTCCCAGTCAGAACTGAAAACCGATGGCATCTACATTAATACTACCTTAATGGCCCATCTGCTGCTCCGTAGGGTCCCTCGCTGCTGTATGGAGTCATAGGCATTTGACAGGCAGGCGCTGTATGCCAGGCACACGTTGCGCCAAATGTTTTAGGCTGCTTCATTCCGTTCTGATCTGTCAAATTCTCCCCACTCATTTATCAGGCGAGGAGTTAGGAGGCTTTCTTTTCTACACATCATTGCATTTCAGCACTGGGGCAGCTAAGAATTTGGAAGGCAAATATTTTGGTTAATATTTTTTCAGGGGGGGCCTCTAATTTATGATGCAAGGCAAAGTTGTCGGATATGCTGTACTATAGAGGGGGTGATCACAGTTCCGTGACAAGCAAGCCCCATGGAGAAATCAAGCCAGTGTATTTTTAAATGCAAGGCTGCATAAATATGTATCTGAGATTCTACTGGAGGCAAATACTACCTGCTCCTGTCCAAGCTTCTTACCTGGGCCAATACTGCAAAGGCTTGCTTTTACATTGCTGAGGTAGAAAAATACTAATATGACATTAGAATAGTTCCAATATTTTGATAGGAAATGGAAAGTTCACAGTTAAAAAATTCCCTCTTAAACTTCTATGTCCAAAGTGAAATAAATCTTACACAGTGGAATGGAAAGCAAACATATGCAAGTCTGTGTTTTGTGGCAGTTGATTAAATTGTACAAACATTCAATGGTGACAAGGAAGTACCAGTCATATTGAATACCTTGAATGACGAAAGAGCATAATTTATATGTAGGTGATTAAACAGCCAATGGCAAAAATGTATTATTATACAAAAATTTAGGAATTTTTTTTCTTTCAGATAAGCATCCCTAGACTATAGAATGAAACATAATTCTTGAGATTATTGCTTTTCTCATTTTGGGGACAAGCCACAGAATGACTGCCAAATACGCACATTAACCCACTTTGATAAGGCCGTGGAAAGGTCAGCTCTGCTTCCCCTGGGCCCTGCTTTGTCTTTCGGGTACTCCCCAAGCCTTACAAATAATTGTGCATATTTTCCAGGTCTTCAGCCATTAGGGTAGTTTATGTATTTTGCTTGGAGGTCTCATCTCCTATTCCATTCTAGAATTTCTAGCATTTTGATATAATTAGAATTTTTAAGACTTAGTGAAAGACAAAATCATCCAATTCTATTCAGTGGGTAGAAACCAATGAGACACGTCACGTGTTATGTTGTTCATACAAGGGTATGTGTCTGAAAGAATTTTTTTAAATTCCAATTGGCACTTATTTTTCAGTGACGATGAAAATGACAGTGATGCTCATAATGAGCTTAAAGGCAACTAGTGAAGTATGTCCCTACACTTTTTCATAAATGTAACTTCCCTTGAAGAATGGATCACATGTGAGTGGTGGAATCTAAGACAAGCACACGTAGATGTAAAATGTGGGCCTATGAACGCATGCCTGCAGTGGGCTCACACCTTTAATTAGTGGGAGTATTTTCTAAAGAGCTCTGAGTCTAATATATATATATATATATATATATATATAATTTATAATATATATTAATACATGATATATAATTTATAATACATAAATATAAATATATTGTTATGGTTTATGTCTAGTTGTCCCCCACAAAGCCTCATGCAATCATCAGGCAGAGACTTCTATAGATTGAGACATAACTCATGAGTCACAGGGGTTATGTGCTTTAATACTGATGGGATTATGGTCCGAGTATTTCTGGGATTATGGGTGTAGCCTAAGGCTGATAGGCTGAGGCGGAGAGCCTGAATGTAATATAAAGAGAGATAGAGAGACAGAGAGACAGACTAGCGCTGTTGCCGTCTGCTGCCCTAGTTGGTTGATTGCCTGTCGCCATTGTTGCTGTTCCACCGCCATGAACTGGATGCTCTCTGCTCTGTTCCACTCAGTCTTGGGCCAGCCGAATATGGACTGAAACCTCCAGTAACTGTGAGCAAATAAACATTTCCTCCCTTCATTTTGGGTGTAGGCATTTGTCCCAGCAACCAGAGAAGAATAACTAAGGCATACATATGTAAATCATATACATGATTTACAATAACCAATTATATAATTTAACATATTTTAAAAGAAGTTTAAGATTCTTAAATAATGTCTATATTTAGATAAACCCAGTATGACACTGGCTATGTTTTCAGTCTTCCAGTAAACTAAAAGCTCAGATAGTGGAAACAAATTGTAATCCACGTTTTTGCAACCCTGGGACAGCACACTGCAGGCTTCTTGTTGGGCGGCTGTGGAGCAAGGAGGGCTTTGATCGGAGTGAGGAAACAACAACCTCATTCTTTACTTTCAGGACCTTGCACTTGCCAGGCAGGAGCCTACACTGCTGAGCTATCTCCCCAGCCCTATTTACGTTTTGTTGCATTGATTTTTTTCATTGCCCTTGGTGAATCTTGTAGGGTAAATAAAAGTGCAGGGCTGGGTAGATAGTTCAGAGGTCTAAGTGCCTGCCTGGCAAGCATGAGGACCTGGGTTCAATCTCCGGTACCACATAGTGTGCCAACCCTAGAACTCTGGGGGGGATGCTGTGTGCCCCTGACATTGGGAATAGTGGCATGTTTGTAACCCCAGTTCTGGGGAGCCTGAGACAGGAGGTTCACTATGAGTTCAAGATACATAGTCAGAACCTGTATAGAAACATAAAATTAAAAAAAAAAAAAAAGGCATTATGGGCTCCATGGTCCACCCTTATAAAATGCAACTGAGCTGGATTTGAACCATGTCTATGAGGGTCCAGTGTTACACTATCTCTTTGCAATTATGTTCTTCACACAGTTAAAATTTGAGGTCTAACCCACAGAGAGCAAAACTGAAACATACAGTTTGGGCCTTGGGAAAGGCTGACTGGGAAAGGTGTTGGGCCAAAAGGCGAGCCCAGGGTCACCACGGGGGTGGATGACAGCACAGTCCATCACTACGCAGCCACCTCTTTGGCATTTGCGAGGTCTTGAGCCTAGGCAGCTTTGTGGGGAAAGTGATCTGAGAGGTGGAGGACGCCCATCCTCACTCGAGGCGGTCGGCGCTGCACTGAGCGTGCAGCGCGAGTGACATCCACGTTCTTCAAGCAACAGTGTGTGATCTTCCGCACTGCTGCAACTGCCCTTCCAGGGACCGGGCTGACAGGCGGAGCTGGATAGAAGAGGGCATTCAGCCAGGGGCAGCAGAACCGTGTTTCATCCTCACCGCGGGAGGGAGCTCTTCTACGGATATATTAACATAATTTCAGTCAACTAGAGATACAGAATATGGACATTTGGTTTTCACAGGGTCATGACTAGTAGGTAGGAAAACGCTCAAGTAACGGGGAAGCTTGAAGGTTGCTATGACTTGTAGTAGATACCTTTTATGTCAATATTCATTCTAAGGTTTTAGGTGCAAACATTATTCATGGAGAGGAAAAATAAAAGTTAAAAAGCAAAGCAATGACGCGCAGCAGGAAAATTGGATGCAGAACAAACCCACGAAATGATCCCTTCCCCGTGTGGTAGCTCTGTGTTAGTGAGAATATTTACTCTAGAGAATTAAACACACCGTATATCACTAAAGGGTTTCCCTCTCTTCTTTTCTTCCATGTTTTAATTACCTAGTAAGCTACACCCATAGAAATCTTCCCACAGCTCTGTGCAGTTCACGGGCTCCCATGACGTGTGAAGATGAAGTACATTCTTCTACAGAATAATAAGGCGACAGAGAAATAATGCCTCACAGCTGCCACCCAGACATGTTGAGAAGATCACACGCTGACAGGTTTTACGTAGTTAAAGGGTTTCTGGGCAGTATGGAGCTTTTCTTAGAACACAGTCTTGAGAATAAAAGAATAAATTTGAGGTAGTGAAGACATGGTTAGCCTTAAAGAAGAAGTATCTTTAAAGATAAAGCCTTCAGGTTTATTTTTGAAGGAAACAATGATATTGCTGTTAGAATCATAAAGAAGGCAGAATTGTTCTCAGGTGCTCCACTAGTAGTTCTCCGGGTGTCTTGCCTACAGGTTGCTCCTATAAATCCAGTTTTCTCTCTTAGGTTCATCCCATTCATCCCAATATGGTTGGCAATGACTTCAGAATCAGTGAATTTGCCAGCCATTTCTGGTAGGCTTAGCTGGCCACGTACATGGATATGCATGCTCGTGTGTCCTAAGAGCCTAGGCAAATAAACTCATTCTTGCTGTACAGCTAGACAAGACACTTGTAGCTATTCTACTGCTGTAAGAACTAAAATCAATATAGCTTTTATAAATATTATCACTATCTGTATAATTGTGGTCAGAATCTCTGGGCAAAGCAGACTTTCCATGGCAACTTTACATTAGCCTAATAGTCATTTTTAAATTGCACTTTTTTAAAAACAAAATTCAGATTTATTTTAATAGTGTCATTTTTTTAAAAGACCCTAGACTCTGTTTAACTACAGTGGGTGAAACTTTATATGTGTACACTATTAAAATGACTTTATTCTTCTGGCCAATAATTTGTTAGATTCCCATCCTTGAAACAGTTCTACTGCATGAAGGTTTTGTTTAATAAACTGGGGTATGGTTCAGCAAAAATTTGGAAAAGTAAAACCATGCCAATGATGTAACCAAGCTATTATAGAGCAGACCTGAGAAGATAGGCACTTCTAGGATTATTTTTATGTGAGACATCCAATCACTTAGGATTTAAGTATTTTGGTAGTGGAGTAGCCAGCTGCTAATAACTCGTTACTGAATCTGTTTTCATGAGTTTAACACGCAATATACTTTAAATAGTAGGGCTGAGTGTCCAAGTCAATCCAAGTGAGAGTTTATGTAAGAGCTGAAATAAAGCCAGGGGGTGAACCTCAATGACAAAACTTCAGATCCCAATCATAGGCATTGACCCCCATCATACATTACTGAGGATTGGGGGCAGCATCAAACTTGCTCTTGCTCTTGTGGGCGTACATCTGCTCTGCTGGGGGACAAATATAAAAATAGAGGAGAGAGTGGCAGCCCAGTATGCAGCAAAGGAGACTAGGACAGAATGAGTGTGAAGGGGAAAGGGTTGGGGGCGACAGGTTTGAAATTCTATTGATGACACATTGGGTGACTCAGCAAAGGAGATGGAAACATGGGCGAGAGAATGCTCGATTAGAGTTGGGGGTCCCAAGTGCAGCCCTCTGAGTGCTCGAATCCCACCCTTCTACCAGCTCATATGTTGACATCCCACCCCCCTGATGTGCATAGCGGGCTTTGGAAGGTAATGAGGTCAGGAGTGTGGCGCCTTCATGAATGGGATTAGTACCTGTCCCACTAACGGGACCCACACAGGGTCTCTGGCTTCCCTTCCATAATATAAGGAGGCTAATAGAAAGCGAACAGTTTGGAACATGGAAAGGACCCTGATGAAGACCTAGTCATGCATACCCTCATCTCAGACTTCAGCTTCCAAGGCAGAGAAATGAATTGCTGTTGCTTGTAAGCCACCCATCTGTGTTACACAGGGTATAACTGGCTAAATAAAGTAAACGGAAGAAAAGACCTCTTAATTAAAAACATGTCAATCAGAAACACAAATGAACTTGGAAGGATTGAAGCCAAATCAGGTTGAAGATAACAGTGAGGCATGTGATAAAAGAATAACTACAATGATGGTGAGAATTCAGGGCTCTTCTTTAAGATGAGAATAATGGTCTAACTTAAGTCATATTTTGGGATCTGAAACAACATTTTTTATGCATAAACCACAACTTTTTTTCCAAGAGTAGTGCAAGGTACTTACATTTGTTTAGTAGTAGTGGACACTGGGAACTCTTACATCTCAAGTTTTAGTTTTCATTTATTATATTGTAGCTAATTCATTCTTAAGCAGCTGGTAATAGAGATTTGAATTCCTACAGTAGAGCCAGACTAGCATGTCACTGCATTGTATTTATTTGTTTGTTTGTTTATTTATTTATTTATTTATTTTTGGCTGTTTTTTGAGACAGGGTTTCATTGTACAGCTCAAGCTGGCCTTAGCTCACTTTTTTTTAGCCCAGGCTGGTCTCGAACTCACACTGATCCTCCTGCCTCAGCCTCCCAAGTGCTGGGATTACAGGCATGTGCCACCGCTCCTGGCTTGCATTGTGATTTTTAAAGGACTCTTATGGACTGAAAGAATGGAGAAAGACAGGTTGGAAACAAAAGTTTAACTTAGTCATTTTTTGTGGTGTGTTTGCTTTTTGCTTGGGTGGTAGTGATGTGTTTGTGTGTGTGTGTGTGCATATGTGTATGTGTATGTAGGTATGTTTAGAGGTGTGACTATTTTGACTCAGTATGTGAGAAAAAAGTATAATCCATAGTTCTGCAAAGTAAACAAAACAAAACAAAATAAACTATTTTCATTAACTGTAGTAAGTTGACTAGTTTCGTGGTTTTCTTTTACAAGAAAATATGGAATATTGATTTTTTTTTTCTTCACTTGGCAATACTGGTTAGAGTAAAGGAAAATAATAATTTTTTTTTTCTGTGAGAGGAAGAGATAACAGAGGGATTACTTTTCACAAAGCTGTCTGTGTACAATGGTGAGAGCAACAGCAGCAGAGCTGTGTGACACCACACCGAGGACACTTGAGAAATTAGCAGACTTATGACCAGGCACAACCCCTGCACAGCTTAGAAGACTGCAAGTGTCTTCATCACTTCCCTGGCCTGGCCTCCATCTGCCGTAGTGAGGCTGTACTGGGGAAGGGAACTCAACATGGAGGTAAGTAGTAGGCCCGGATCTCCCATGGTCCAGCTGAGGACCTCCTGCAGGGTCCCTATTAGGCCAGGCTCCTCGCCCGTGCAGCGGGAGCATGCTGTAACTTACAGAATTGGGGACAGGGCTTTAAAATATCTGTGTGTTTTGAGATATGTAACCTTTCACGTGCATCGGGAATTAAGATAATTTTATTTGATGAAAAGTATTTTGCCTATTGTTGATATAAAAGTGAATGCAAGCCTTTGTTAGCACCACATTACCAAAGAGATGGAGGTAAGTCATTTAGGCAGTGATGTGAACACAAAGGAATTCTGTCTTGGATTATAGCTTTAAATATTTGTCCTGCCCATTGTTTTAGTTTCTTCTGTGTGAACTCAGGATGTCTCCCCTACTACTTTTAAGTTTTAAAAATATGTTTCATGACTCCATGTTTTGTGTTTTTTTTTTTTGGTTTGCTTTCTGCTTGTTTTCACTGTTCTTTATTAAATATTTATTCAGGTCTATTCTCCTCTGAGCATCTTGTAATTTCTCCTATATTTCTGAAGGAATTATGGTTTTTGTTTCTCCCTTTGATTTGTGAGTTTAACTTTTGTTGTCACTGTTGTTGTTTTGTGGTCTGGGGTGAAACCCAGGGCCTTCTGTGCTGACCTACATCCTCAGCTCCTTGATAAAATTATGGAGCATGGTTTTTCTAAGACATCCAATTGCCTAGATTGGGCTCAGGCTTGTAATATTCCTGCTCCAGTTACCCAGCATGCTAGGGCTGTAAGACAAAGCCAGAAGCGCCACTTCTTTTCTCATTTCTTCCTGTCTGTGTCTATTTCCATTGTTAGTTTTTAAACATTGGATTGAAGAGTGCATTCGTATTCTCAAATGCTTGAGCGTACCTGGTCACTTTTTCATCTCCGTCTACTATCTTCTTCTGATTCATGGGCATCCTGTAGCAAGGGGCAGTGTCCTCAGTGGGCCTGGGTGGTGCTTTGCTCCCTGAGTTCTTGCATTTGTGAAACTGTTGCTTCCTGTGATGACATCGACGTGCTTTACAACCTTCGAAGTCCAATGGTTCAAGACCACCGTAACCTGCTAATGTCTCCTAGTTTGAGTACTTTGGCATTTTTACTTCTTTTGCTTCATTGGGGCTGGCGTGTGAGTCTTCTGATTGTATTTTTTTACTTTGCCATGATCTTATATTTCTCCTACCCTATTTTCTTTCCTTTTTCCTTTCCTCACTACATGGCTCTTCTTTGTTATCTAACTGTGAAACCATCCAAAATTCAAAATTTCCTAAGGCATTACACATTTTGAGAATTACTTGCCAAGACTGAGCCTGCAATTTTACATCATGTAGATCTGAAATTTCCTAGCTGCGTGTAGTTCATAGGTGTCCCTGAACAGTGTTACATTCTTTTTTCTTTCTAAAGAGAATCAGAACTAATAATAAAAACCCATTAGAAATGATACAGAATTTCAATAAACAAAGTGATAGGAAGTCAACACTGTGGAATTCAGTGTGGAGATTCCTCAGACAAACTAGGATTAGATGTCCTCTTCGACACAGTCCTTTCCTTCCTGTGTATTTTCCCGGAAGAACTGAAAACAACACACCACAGCAATACATGGACATCCATGTTTACAGCCGCACAATTTGTCATAGCTAAATCTTGGAGACAACCCAAATTCTTCTCAATGGAGGAATGGATAAAAAATGTGGTATTTTTATACAAGGGAGTATTACTGAACTAAATAAAAAGATAAACTCAAGGCTTTTATAGGCAAATGGGTGCAGCTATGCATACTCAAAAGTGAAATACATTTTAGATTTAGAGTGGATGTAATTTTTCTGGCAATTGTTTCATCAGCCTTAGACATCCTCCCTAGTTTTTCTCCTTTTTCTCTTCTGCCTTTGTTTACTTCAGAACCTTGTGACAGGGCCCGAGGGGGAGCAGGAATGGCTATGTGGGGTTTGGTGATTTTTCTCTTTTTACTTAGTTATTGTGAGAGTGTGTTGTTGACAATCTTCAACCTTGCTGACAGCATAATTTCCTGCAGAAACTAATCTTCCCATGTTTTCTCCTTGACTTGAGCAACACTGGGAGGTGGAAAGGTTTGCCGGCATCACTGTCTTTAGCAGCTCGAAAGTCCTGGACTCTTCTGCATAGCCGTCAGGAATATTCACGTGAAAGTGCATTTCACAAATCCATCCTTTCATTTCCTTTGGATAAAGTAAGATCAATGTGGAAACTTTGTGCTGAAAAGTACTATAGTAAAAGATATATCATCATGTATTCCCCTCAAAATTCTCCTCTTGTCTTTTATAATAATCCCATCATTGGGCCGCTTTCAGCACCAGGTCTGGGAGTCCTCTTTCGTGAGTGTCTGTAGTTGAGACACTCTCATGGTGGCTCTCTTCATGCTGCGAATCAGTTCAACAGATTTATTGGTCATGGTCATAACACTTTGGGCATGGTGCCAGCAAAGGTGAACAAGGTGGACAGGGACATGGCGCGATGGTTTCATGACCCTGACTTTCTGCTGAATGTCCCTGGGCAGGAGCAGTCACTGTGGTATTATTCCACCTTGTAAAGATGCTTGTGACAGAGGGCTTCTGCAAGGGCTTCAGAATGTAGCGAGAACAGTGAGTCAGTGTGTCCAGAGACAGGTGGGAGTATTTTCAGAGGGATGAATGGCAATGCATCTTTCGTTATAATAAATTCCCTTTTAATTAAAAGAACCACCTCCTAGGTTTCATCATTCCTCTTACCCAGGAGTAGAATTGTTAGGCCATAGGATATACATATATTTAATGTTTTAAGAAACTGTCACACAGGTCTGCAAGCTAACTGCCTCATGTGCTCCTCCTGCTTACCACGTGGAGAGCTCTGGCACACAGACACTAAGGGCGAACTAGAAGGACTTAGCTTCCATTATTGTGAGGTCGGCTGTCAGCTTCAGTGCTCTCCCTTATATTGAAAACTTTTAAATCTCAAGTTATATGTAAGATTTTTGGTAATTTTTGCTGTCTAATTTCTTCATGTTTGTATATATGTGTGCATGTGTATGTGTGAGTGTGTGTGTACATATATGTGTGCACATGTGCATGTGTGTGTATGTGAATACCTGTGATTTATTTTTGTTTATGATACTTGAGATTGATCTGGGCTACTCACCATCAGGTTTAGCACTTTATTTTATTAGATTAGAAAATTCTGTGCCATTATGTCTGATTGCTGTATCACCTTTAGTCCACACTTTTGGAAACCCTGAATTTGACAGTGCCAGCCTGCCTTGAACTCTCTTGTTAAGTTTCTTATTCCTCAGTTTAACTGAATGTCTCACTCACACTGGTTCTTTGAAGCTATGCTTTGATTCATTTTTTTATTAGCAAATATTCTCACCTTAAAATGGCCAAGTAGCTTTGCATGTGAATTACATTACACATTGTTAAGACATTTTTGTAATATGGAATCCTTTTATAAACTCTCCCTGGTAGCAGTTTTTGAGTTTGCACGTTCTTTTTCTTTGTAAGCTTGTGTATTTTTTCATGTTCATCATGTTTTTATTTTATATTTGCCTCCTGTTAATTTTAATACATGATATCTATAGGGAGACAAACTGCTACTAGTCTATGCTCCTAGATCCCATTCCTGAAATTGTTAGTTCCTGTATGTTTTGGGAATGTCAGGTGCAAGTGGCATAGCAACCTTAGAAACATTTCTGTGGAAATTCTCTCTTGTTCACCTTCTCTCAAGAAGATTCCCATTTCTGCCAATTCTGTGGCCTCCCTTGGTGGCCAGGTCAAGGTGGTTAGTCTCCTGTTCTTCCCTTCCGGTGGCTCCTCATTTTTGTTCACACTTGCACTGAGGTTGTAGTCCTCAGAGGTTTCACTTCTGGGGTTAGAGTTCTTATTACATCCCCAGTGGAGCCGGTTCTGGGTTTCCTATGTTACTCCCTGCCCAATGCAACCATCAGTAGAAACACAGAATTCTGTTGGGGAGGGGAGCCACGCAGGATGATTCCACTCGCTTTATTGTTGGAATGGTAGAATTTTTTAAAACTGCATTGCACTTTTCTTTTTTTCATTTTCTGAATTACCCAATTCAGTGATTCCACTTGTTGGGTTTGCTGGAGTCAAGTCTGAACATTGTCTTAAATATCTACTAAAATGTTAGTGGAGAAGATTGGATTGGACAGTGAACTTGATATTTCAAAGAAGAAGAAGAAAAATTCAGTGAGTTGGATGTTTCTGAAATCCCTAAAGATGAGAAATCAAATAATTATGTTTTAAAAAGTAGAATGACTTCAATTAGGTGCTGTGCTTGAGCTGGATATCAGAGGCAACGTGTGCATCACACACTTAGTGATTTGTGTACAGAAAACCAGGACACACCTAGATTGATCCCAACTTTTGCTAGAACTGGTACTACAGGCAAGATTCACAGAGGAGTGTGACAGGTGAAAGACTAAAGTAAATCTTTAAAAACTGTTCTGTGTTAAAAAGGTTAATTTGTTTACAAGTCATTCAAAAAGTAGCAGTATGTTATCTATTTTATTTCTATTAATTAATTAATACAGAGATTAGCCACATCTCCATGTTTTGTTGTTGCTGTTATTGTCATTTTGCTGTTTTTGAGACAAAGTCTCCCAAAACCACTAAATTCGAGAATGGGTGGGAACCTGGGACTCTCCTGCCTGAACTTGCAGTGTGCAGGGATTACACAAATGTACCACCACACCCAGTGCAAATATTTTAAAATAAAGACTTGATCCCATAGAAAATATAACTTGTTAAAGAAATGAACAATGTAAAAAAATTATTTTTCATATCCATTTATTTGCTTAATTGTTATGTATTTGGTACAGGGTCCCACTGTGCAGTTTGGGGTCACAGTGACCCTCCTGTCTTCAGCCTCCCAAGAGCTTCGATGACAGGCCTGCGCTACCATCCCTCGTTGCCCTCACTGGCTCTGCTCACTCTGGGAGTGGGGCCTGAGCAGCATGTGGTGCTGGGTATCAAATCCTGGTCCTTGCATGTGCCTAAGCAGGAGCTTAGTCCACTGAGCTATCTCCTCAGCCCTGTAGTATAATTGCAAGTCAGAGCCGGGCGTGGTGGCGCACGCCTGTAATCCCAGCACTCGGGAGGCTGAGGCAGGAGGATCAGTGTGAGTTCGAGACCAGCCTGGGCTATAAAAGTGAGCTCAAGGCCAGCCTGAACTGCATAGCGAGACCCTGTCTCAAAAAGACAAAAAAAAAAAAAAAAAAAAAAAAATTGCAAGTCAGGGATTGTGATGGCTCCTGCTTTTCTTTTGTTATCTAGGATTGCTTTTGCTAGGTTTCTTCTGGTTCCAGATGAATTTGATGATTGTTTTTGTAGATCCATGAGGTATACTAATGGTATATTAATTGGGATTGCACTGAATCTGCATAATAATTTTGGGAGTATGACCATTTTCATAGTGTTGGTTCTTATCCTGGAGCAAGAATATCTTTCCATTTTCTGAAACCCTCTTCAATCTCTTTTTTTCAGAGCAGTATAATTTTCATTGTGCAAATTTTTATTTGCTTTATGAGATTGACTTCTAAGTATTTCATTTTTGGGGTGTTATTGTGAAAGGCATGGCTTGCATAATTTCTCTCTCCATGTATTTGTTGCAAAACAATAAGTTTGTATATGAAATTTAAACTTTAAGTGGCTTAAAATTAGTTTGATTTTCATTTGTATGTCTCTAACTCAATAGTTCAATAAAATAAAACCCATTTTATTTTTATCTATTTTAAAATATGGCAAAATGTTGGGGGGGGTGTTAAAAAACTGAAGAATCCAGATTTTAAACACTGAGACCAGTTCCAGTCTACTAGCAATACAGTACTTTATAGACGCCTTCTCTCTGCATACAGGATAGCACCTCCTTACACTGTTAATTTTGTGTAAATTGAAAAACCAATCTTAAATGATGTTCAGTTCTTAAAGATACACAAGTTGAATATTTTGGGCTTAAGTAGCAGGAGCCAGGTGCTAGGGTATATTTCATATCTCACTCTTAAAATCATCTGCTCCTCATTGTATTTGTTTAAGTTCACCTCTTGTGAGACACCAGAACCTTGATCGCTTGTGTTGGGATCATTAGGATGCAGATCAATGCTCTGCTGCTTTTATGTACTGAATCGTATTGCTGAATAGTCAACTTGGGCACTTCTTGAACTACCACATACCTCAGTCGTCACAGTGTACCCACTTCCAGCTTCTCACACGGATGCAAATTTCCATACTTTATACATATCTATAATTCAAAAAGTCTCTATGGAAATGTTTGATACATAACTTTTATTTTTCAGCTAGGCCAAATGAATCCTGGAACATTAAAAATAATTATTCTAAAATCAAATATTAATGGTGGTCAGCAGTGATTAAAACGAGTTTTTTTTTTTCTTAATGCGTGTTCATTTGAAAGATGTAACAACTAAGTTGCCTTATAAGAACAAATGAACATAAACTTCCAGGTTGCCTGCTTTCACTAGTTTTTATCTAGAAATGTTATTGGCCTTTGTCCAGAATCCAACATCTAAGTAGGTTGAGAAAGTTCATACTTCAAACTGCTCCCTCTTAAGGGGATTGCACATTTAAGGGAATTTATTTAGGTTATTTTTTCTTTTCTAACTTTATTCAGAGTTTCAAGTGCTGCAGGCAGACATAGGGACCCTTCTTTTGGGTATGTTGGCCTAAACACAGTTACACAATAGCTCACATACGTCTTATATTTGAAAGTTTTTCAGCATCTGTTATCTGTACATGAACCTTCTGTGTTATACTGGAAGCCACTGTTACTGTCATTTTACAGCTGGAGGTAGTGACAACAAAGGGAAGTTATATGGTTTGCTGAATGTCACATAGTTGTTGAAGAGCCACAGAACAAAACTGGATATTCTACATCCTAGCCTAAGGCCTTTCTCAGTAAATCATACTGCTTATAATGTTTTTGTGTCCATAGCAAGTTAATTATACCTATAAGATATCTATAAAACATTTTATTAACTATTTGATGAATGACAATTTTGAACTGACATGGTAATCATTTTATTTTAGCATGTTTATTCTCATAAAAGAAACTATTACACTTCGGGCTATGCTATTGTGATAGATAGGTCTTGATTGGTGCTATGCACTAAGCATACTTCATTCTTTTTTTAAATTTTTAAAAATGTATTGGGTACAGAGTGTCGTTACACAGCTGAGACTCAGTAATCTTCCTGTTTTCAGCCACCCTAGGACTGGGATTACAGGAATGTGCCACCATGCCCAGCCTTAGTGGCTATCCCAGAACACCTGGGGTCCTGCTGGGGATCAAACCCCGGTCCCTGCACTTGCCTAAGCAGGCACTTAGTCCCCTGAGCTATCTCTGCGGCCAAGTGTGCTTCTTTCTACTCAGTGCTTTTGCTATCGTGATAAAATTTAACCATGTCATAGAGAAAATTAGTGCATCGTTATATAACAGAAAGGAAATCTGAAAAAGTTAAGAATAAGGAATTTGAATTTTTCCCAAATTCTCATTTAAACTGGTATGAAAATATATGGGAATGAAGCAATCCAAATATTATTTTGGCATATAAAATATTGCATTCTGTTGTTATAAAGCTATCATACAAGTTAGTCTAAATTTTGCAGGAACTAAGCACTAGTGATTTAGATGAAACAAGTCTAAAATATAAAGGAGGATTTTATGTGTATCTTATTAGCAAAGTTAATTAATTAATTAATTAATTAATTAGGTAGTGTCTTGCTGTATAGTTCAGGCTGGCTTTGGACTTTCCACATCACTCAGGCTGGGCTGCAGCTAAGGGCGACCCTCCTGCCTCAGCTTCCTAAGGGCAAGGATTGCACATTTCCAGTGCGAAGGTAACTGCTTTGGATAACTCATCCTTTATTTTCATGTATGTGTCAATACATTAGACACTGACACATAGTCACACGATATTTCAGATACAGTGGGCCTTTTGGTTTTCCTTGATTTTTCTTTTTAAAATATTTATTTTGTTGTTGGTTTCAAAAATGTTTTCTTTCTTTCTTTCTTTCTTTCTAAATTTTTTTTTTATTATGGCCATCTCAGTTTGCCCTGGGGGCGGGGCTGGTGCAGCATATGGTGCTGGGGATTGAACCTCGGTCCCTGCCTCCGCCTAAGCGTTCCTATGCAGGTGCTTTAGACCACTGAGCCATCCCGCCAGCCCCTCAAAAATGTTTTCTATATATGTTAACTTTAGAAAGAAACTATTTTCAAGAAGTAAATGTATAGGAACCTAAAAGTTTGAAAATCACCTTACATTTCTCTTGAGACCTAAGTTAAATGATAATCTGGTATAACTATATGAAAGATAATATTATTAAAATATGTTAAAAATAAAATTTTAATTTTCTTATTAAATTACTATTTTATGTAAATCTCATACTTTGCATAAAAGTATGAAAACTTGCATTTGATACACTTCAACTTATCAATACGTATCATGGTTGCAAAATGCAATGTTATTTTGACCTACATTATGCTCTTCTATATTTACATTTAAAGTTGAAGTTATCTCACACTTTTAATCAGTAGATATATAACAACATATTATACTATATTAATTACACTTTTGCTTTGTGTTATCTTTCAGAGAGAGTATGACAGAGGTATGTATATATTTACACAGAGGAGGCATGATAAATTATTAAATAAAAACAAATTTTAACTATTCCATTTTTAATGAATCTCTTAGGTATTTATGAATACACAACTATAGAAATCAGTCTGCAGGGATGCTTACCAAATTGTCAAGTACAGTCATTTCTGTGTGTTAAGACAATGAACCATTTTAATTGTCTTACATATTTTATGATAGCAGTGTAAAGATTAGCATTTGTTATTTTTATAAAGTTAGGCAACTTTCTGGTGTAGGTGGTAGGGTGGACAAGTGGACAGGCAATACAGTTAAGGGACAATGCCCAGCCAGCATGCCCATCCGGAAGGGCACAAAAGAATGCAAAGAATGCTTGTTTCTGCCCTTTGGTCACTATGTCTGACTTTTAAACAAAGTCCAAAGCTGATATTATCATCTGGACCTGGATTTCTCAATTAGCAGCTGGCTGAGACTTCCTAGGCAGAGCAACCAATAAAGTCAAGGAACAATTTTCAACTGCTTTTCAGAAATGGACTTACTGGGGCTGAGGAGACAGCTCAGTAGAATAAGTGCCTGCCTGGGAAGGGCCTGAGTTCAATCCCCAGTTCCACACACAAAAGAAGAAATGGGCTTATTAGTGATACTACCCAAAGTTGCCAACAGAACCATAGAAACTTTCTCAATGAGATGCACATTTTCTGCGAGCCTAGGGATACATTTGA
Organism: Myocastor coypus; assembly: GCA_004027025.1. Classification (NCBI taxonomy): domain Eukaryota; kingdom Metazoa; phylum Chordata; class Mammalia; order Rodentia; family Myocastoridae; genus Myocastor; species Myocastor coypus. The sequence continues at coordinate 49,056 of PVJA010011440.1, forward strand.
GTTGGGAGAGTTCTTGTAAACGCTTGCACGTCTCCCTCTGGTCTGAACTTTTCATAACCCTATCTCAAATCTATCCTTCTGGTTCTTAGTCACTATGATAACAAAGCTCTTCACCTCTGTGATGTATTGGGGCCTTGACTTTCCATTTAGCATGTATTCTGTAGTCTCTATTTTCTATTTTCTTTCTTTCTCATCTTTTTCAGTTTTTTTTTTTTTTTCTATACCAACAATATCACTCAGAACCTTGTGCTTGCCAGGCAGGCACCGTGCACTATCTATCTCCTCAGTCCTTTACTTGCTATTTGCATGGAGAATATTCTTCAACACCTTTCTGCTAAAGCTAACTAAAAAAAAAAAAAAAAAAAAAAAAAAAAAAAAAAAAAAAAAAAAAAAAAAAAACCCATAATATTTAAGGCAAAAATTCAAGATTTTCACATCTGAAGGGCAGGAGAGGTAGCTCAGGGGATGATGCGCTTGCTTAGGCAAGTGCAGGGGTTTGATCCCCGGTACCACGTGCCATGTCAGCCTCGCCCACCAGGTGCGTTGAGCAGGTGATGGAGTCTGGGCATGGTGGCACACTCCTGTAATGCTAGCCCTAGGGAGGCTGAAAACGGGGATCACTATGAGTCAGAGCTGTGTAGAGGCCCTGTGCATGCACACGTGCGCACGCGCGCGCACACACACACACACACACACACACACACACACACACATCCTAAAAAAAAGAAAGTCCCGTATGAATTTGTCTTTATTCTTTATTCTAAGAGCTGATTGAGGGGCTGGGGAGATAGCTCGGTGACACGAGTGCCTCACTGGCAAGTGCAAGGTCATGAGTTTGAACCCTGGCCCCCACCCAAAAAAATAAGAAGAGCTGATTGATATCTTAGCTGAATATAGAGAATCCTAGTTGGAAGTCATTTTCCCCCAAAATGTTAGGATAATTTTTATTTCCCTCTCATTTAATAGTGTCAATGACAAGATGTCTAAAGGTCATCTGATTTTATTCAGCGCTTTTTGTGTGACTTTTTTTCTTGCTGATTCTGTAGGGTGTGTTCATAGCTATTATCCAGCAGTCTTAATTTTTGTTCCTCAGAAAAAGCCTATATAAAATCACTTCAGGCACAGTTGATCACCTATGAACAAAAATGATTTTATTACACATTGTTCAGCTTTTAATATGAATAGCTTTCCCATGAGTCAGAGGACACTATGACTTTTACTACCTGTTTTCAAACAGATTTATTTATGTAACACCTAAAACTTACCCATTTTGCTACATTTTAGCAACTTTACCAAGTAATGCAGCCGTCAGCACAGGTCAAGTTCAGCGTATCTCTAGTCTCCCAGTAAGATCCCTTTAGCCATCGGCAGTGAGATCTTCTTTCTACCCTGAGCTCCCAGGCAACCCCTAATTTATTTTCTGTCTCAGTAGATTTGTCATTTCTGGACATTTCATGTAAATGGAATCAGATGATATGCAGTTGCTTGTGTTTGGCTTCTTTCACTTAGCATAATGTTTCTGAGGCTCGTTCATGACAGTGCATATGTCAGGAGTTCATTTCTTCTTACTGCTGGACAGTATGCAGAAGTGCAGGTATACCACAATTAGTGTTCTTATTCTCCAGTTGATTGACAGGGAATTTATTTCTAGTTTGAGCCTACTATGAATAATGCTGCTATGGATATTAAGCTATAAGGTATTTTTTTTTTTTTTTTGCTGAGTTATAGGATAGTTTTATATTTAACTTTTTTTGTGTGTGTGAAATAGCCCAACTCTTGCAAAGTGGCTGCCCTGTTTCAGACAGTCAGTAATTTCGAGGCCCCAAAGCTTGACATTTACTCCTTCTCTTTCCATCTCCTGCAAGAGCCTCAAGTGCTCCACAGAATTTGTCTCTTAAAAGTGACCCACAGATTCTATGGAGTTTCCTCTAATCATTTACAATTTAGTTCTCTTTCCACTTATTAATAGTTCCTGATAGACACATATGGCTGGATATGTCTTAGATGAATTTTTAAATTAATTTTTCCTCTTTCAGTATCTGCTCACTTGATGATAACGTACTTGATAGATAGGATAGGACCACAAGAACCTCTCTCACTATCCTCTAGTAGGATGTAGCCATTATTTTGACTTCTATAATAGTATACTAGATTTTTAAATTATCTATTTAAATTTTGACCTTTGTTATATAATTAATTTGATCCTTATCATTAATTAATGTTTTATTCTATTTTGTGTTTTATTGAGCTCTAATTCACATACCATAAAATATACATTTACAAAGTATAATTCATCAGTTCTTATTATAGTTAGTCAGGAAACCATCAGCATGATCTAATTTTGGAACATTTCTATCTGCCCCAAATAAGCTCTGTACCCAGGAGCAGTTGCTTCCCTTATCTACCTGAACCTGGCTCTATTTTTATATATTAAACTTGACTGAGAAACTCATATGAATGGAGCCATGCAATCTGTGACATTATATAACTGTTCAGTTCCCTTATGTTGCAGTATGCACCAAAGCTGTGCTCCTTTGTGAATAATATTCCATACCAAATGGTTTATATGTTCGTCATTGGATGAATATTTGATTAGTTCTCATTTGTTTAGAGTTATGCCCAGTGTTTCTTCGAACAGTTGTATATATGCTTCTGTGCTGCCAAGTGAGTGGTTGATCGTGTCGTGTCAGCTTGATCACTTTAAGAAACACCTAGCAGCTTGGTGGAACATAACTCTGCATGTGTCTGGATGGTTGGTATGTAAGAAGCAAAGACAAGAGGGAAGCTCCGCCCGGCCTGCAGGTGGCACTAGCCCTTGGGAAATGCCCTTTGAGCCTTTCCTTGAACTTCTGAGGTACTCACTGATGAGATGGAAGTTTTTTTTTTTTTTTTTAAGTCTTGAGGCTGCTCATTTTCTAACTATATGGTTTCCAAATGGTTTATCTTATTCGGTGTCTTTTCTGCTTTTTTTTTTTTTTTTAATGATATTCACTGAAGTAGAAATATTTTAAACTTTATTGAAGTCTAATTGACCTGAATTCTTTTGTGTGTGCACATTTAGAACCTTAAGTAACAATGATTCCCTGATCCAGTGAGGGGAAGCCTTTAGGACATGAGCATCCCAACTGCCACCCACAACCCACCATCACCAAGTGCCAGGACTACAATCAAACCTCAACACTAGAGTTTTCTTTTCTAAATAAACCAGTCATACACTTCACTTGCATACTCACGGAGAGGGTTCTGTGTGCCTCCTAGGCACACATGTCATAGGCTGCCCTCCTTGGCCTAACCCAGGGTCATGAAGATTTACTTGTAAGTACTTAAGGCACTTACTGTGTCATTTGGATACATGGCACACATGGAGTTAATGTTTGCTGCATGTGAAGTAGATTTGCTGTGCACTCTTATCATCGTGTCTCAGTCTGGTGAGACAGTTCCTAGTCCTGTGATGCTCACAAGTTTTGCGAAGTGGGCTAATGACAGATAGTGTTATGGTTTATGTCTAGTTGTCCCCCCAAAGCCTCATGCATTCATGGGCGGGGGCTTCTATAGATTGAGGCTTGACTCATGAGTCACCGGGATTATGTGGTTTAGTACTGATCTAGAGTTTGAGACTTGATCCATGATCCCTGGGATTATGTGTTTTAAGTATTTCTGGGGTTATAGGTGTAGCCTAAGGTGGATAAGCTGAGGTGGAGAGCCTGAATGTAATATAGAGAGAGGCAGAGAGACACACTAGAACTGTTCCTCTCTGCTCCCCTGTTTGGTTGGTTGCCTCTGTCGCGATTGTTGCTGTTCCACTGCCATAAACTGGATGCTCTCTGCCCTGTTTCACTCAGCACTGGGCCAGCCAAATATGGACTGAGACCTCCAGTAACTGTGAGATCATAAACTTTTCCTTGCTTCATTTTGAGTGTCTGGTATTTGTCCCAACAACAAGAGAAGAGTAACTAAAACAGATAGGCATCAAGGTGCAAAAGACGCATCAGATATTCTCCAGTCACCCAATGAGCTCAGGAAAGCTGCTGACTAAGACAGGCTCACTTTCTCATCTGCCTGTGCTCACTTCCATCACATGTGGGGGGCCCCAAGTGCAGCCCAGCCTGGATTTTGTACACCAGGGTCTCTAGAATTCAATAATCCCTTAAGAACATGCTGCCTAACGGCTGGCAGTATAGCTCAGTGGACTAAGTGCTTGCTCAGCGAAGCGCAGGGGCCAGGGTTCATTTCCTCGCCCTGCCTGCCATGCTAGTCCCTGCTCTTGGGTGTACTGATTCAGCGATAGAGTCCCGGTGTGGTGGCGTGCACCTGTAATCCCAGTACTTGGGAGGCAGGAAACAGGAGGAGCACTACAAGTCAGCTGCATAGTAAAACTCTGCACACAGACACACACACACAAAGAACATACTGCCTCCAGGAGTTCAGGAGCACAGTCTGAGCTGTTCCAGCCCACACCCCTCAATTCTGGTTGTTATGGGTTGTGTCTGTCTCCCTAAAACCTCATGGAGTCAGTGGGGCATAGAGTTGATTAATTCATGATCCATTGCTGAGATTATGGGTCTGAGTGCTACACCTGCCCAGAGGCAGATAATCTACATACAAATATGAGGAGGGGGGAAGAAGCTTGCTAGCTGCCACGGCTGCGGCTCCTTCCTTTGCTCTTTCTTCTCTTCTGCCACAATGAACTACTTCCCTCCGCCATGTGCCACTCTGCTTTGAAGCCAGGAGAATATGGACTGAACCCTCCACTAACTGCAAGCTACCTAAACCCTTCCTTCCTTAATTTTGCTCTTTAAGTATTTTGTCCTAGCAGTGAGGAGGAAGTAACTGCGACCCTAGTCAACACAGCCTAATGTTCTTGTGATTTGCAATTGTGTCTTCCCTGTTATTGCGGTGCTTCTGGATCATTGATACGCAACAGCTTATGCACATCTCAGATATTTCTTGGGCTTTCCCACACCCTGTGCATGCGTGTGGCTCTCCTCATTGTCCAGGACATGTCAGAACTTTGCAAAATACCTCATTGTCCAGAGATCATCAGAGTTTTCTGGATAGCTCTTGTTTGCTGCAAATGGCATCTCCTTCTCAGGCAGTTATAGATTGGCACTGAATCTTCCCAGAAATGCTCCCAGGAATGGCTTTTCACACAGTGTGAGTGGGAGCACCTGGCAAGCTCTGCAAGTGGGATTCCCCGGGAAGCTAGCAAACTGGGCAGTTCTCCAGAAGGGGTCTGTCGGAGGCGCTCCAAATCCAGCTTGCAACTTTCAAAGGCTACATTGCTAGGTTTCAGAGCTACTAAGGTGATATCGGTGAGTTCCAAAGCTATTAAGGGTTCATAAGAACAATAGGAACAGGCCAATTTGCAATTCTGTGAAACACTGCTCTTAGTGAGATTTGACATATTTCTTGAAAAAATATCCCATAGACATTGTAGTCTTTAGCTTCTAGAATTTTGAAAAAAAATTTTTTTGACAGCTTTTGGAAGTGTCTTTGTTTCCTATATGGAAGAACAGATTTCAGATCATCCTTTTTTCCACTAAGTCAGAAACCTCATTTAAATAGAAAATTTAAAAATGTGTTCTTTTTCTCTGCCTTCTTTCATTTCATGCATGTGAGTAGTGTACTTTGGTCCCTTTCATCTTCTTTATTCCTCCCCCCCTTCTCTACTACATCCCCTCACCTCCC
>PVJA010011441.1:0-11114 GCA_004027025.1 Myocastor coypus
TGCCTCAGCCTCCCAAGTGCTGGGATTACAGGCGTGAGCCACCACGCCCGGCTGCAAACATTTTATTGTTGGATCAAAAGAAATTGTTCTTGCTCTACCCTCAATTTTTTTTTTTTTTTCTTGAGACAGCTATGTAGTCTTGTTAGATTGTCAAGGCTGACCTTGAACTCAAAGCAGTCCTCCTGCCTCGGCATCCAGAGTGCTGAACCTACAGGTATGCACTACCATGTTCAGCTCTATCCCCAATTCTTTCTAAATTTTCTTTGGTTCATAGAGCAGGAAAAAAAATAAATACACCTGAACAAAGGTATCAAGATTTATTTCCCCTAAATAAACACCTCCAAGAGGCTGGGGAGATAGCTCCATGGCACAAAGTGCCTGCCTGGCAAGTGCAAGGTTGTGAGTTTGAACCCTGGTCCTGGGGGGGGGGCACCTCCATTGTGAGAAAGTATGCAAGGCATATATGAATGATGGATCTTAACTTTATCCCATAGGTTCAAGACAGCTTTTCTGATCTTTAGTTGAAGTTAATCAAAACTTTCTGGGTGTACAAATGTCAATGACTGTTTTACACTTAGGAAGCAAGTGTGCTAAGATGATATTCTTTCCCATGGATCACAAACTGAGTAACAGAGCTTAGGACACACATAATAGTCTTAAATCATTTGAGTCCCACTGGGACTTGACAGAACTCCACTGCCACTGAAAATCTCACTTTTCTCTTCTTTAATGGCTTAAAGAAACATGACTTTTATTCAAAAGTACAGCAATATATCTATAAGCATGATGGCCTGTGGCTATATTCCTAGCTACTTAGGAGGCGGAGGTAGTGGAATCCAAAGTTCAAGGCCAGCCTGGGCAACTTTGTAAGACCGTATCTCAAAATAAAACAAAAGGGCGGGACGTATAGATCAGTGGTAGGAGTACTCCTGGGTTCAATCCCTGTACCACTAAAAAATAAATAACTTCAAAATGTTACTCTATGCTATTTTTCCATATTCTGTCAGTGTCAGATAAGAAGTTACTAAGTAAGCTTGGTATTTATTACATATTTTAAGTAGTGGGATAAAAGTTTTAACCAGAAGTGCCTAGGCAGAGTTTGGCAAGAAGTGTAAATGCAACATTAATATACCACAAGCTGATATTTGCTCCTAAGATTTGGAAAAATGATCAAGGAACCATTTAAACCAAGCTTCACCCTTCTTTTTGACTTTATTAGGTTTTTTCTCTTTCTTTCTTTCCTTTCTTTCTCTGCAATACTGGGGATCAAAAGGGCTCTTGTGCTTGCCAGGCAGGTGCCTTTGCTGCTGAGCTATCTCCCTGGCCCCTCACATTATTTTTAAAACATAGCATCTTGTAATGTGTAGATAGTCACTGGAGTGAGGTTAAAGCAGGTCTCCTACCTCAGCCTCCCAAGTGGTAGAAACAGCATGCTCAGGCTACCACCCGCTGCTTACACTGGCTTTTTTTTTTTTTTTTTTTTTTTTTTTTAATTTGGTACAGTGTTTCCCTACATAGCTCAGACTCGGAGTGATCTTCCTGTTTTCAGCCTTCCCAGCACTGAGATTACAGGTGTGTGCTACCACACCTGGACTCGGTGGACGTGTCCTTCAGGGATATCCAGGAGAGACCTTGAGGTTGGAGCTAAGCAGGTGGGGAAGCACATGTCTGTCTGCTTTTCCACCCACTCCTTAATCAGTTGGCGGGCGGGCAATGGCTAACTTGGGGGGAAACAATAAGAATGGGAGAGCCTCATTCTGCTGCTGAAGATAGGGGCCCTTTCTCATCAGTGCTGTAGCTATTTTATTATAACTAAGTCAGGCAGCTGCCTCCAGCTCCTTCAAGTTCACCTGCATCTCTGTCTGCCCAGGCTTCACAGTTGCTTGACAAGCAATCATGAGTGAACTGTTAGGAAAGGGCCAGTGCTGAGATGCAGAGAACTGCATGCTTGCTACCTCTACCTCTTCTGCAGCTTCCTGTTGGACAGCCTCTGACATGTTCTCACCTGTATCACAAAAGCCTGCCAAGGCAGAACACATTCCCTTGGGCAGGAACTCTGGCGGCCAAGCATGCATTGAGTCCCATCTGACACCAGAGTGCTCACGACAGGAGCCATCTATAGGTAATAGATGATGTTACTGGAAGGACACACATGCTTGCTGCCTGTGATATTCTTTTCGGTGCGCTGCCCACCTTTTTGGCAGAACTAATGGCCATCATGCCACCAGAGAAGAGCCTGAACTGTGAATAGCAAAGAGGAATCCATTGAATTCAGCTGAAAGATGGCTTTCCTCAACTCAATGAAAGATCCCTGGAGCTCTGTCTCCACTTCAGATTTTGGAAAGAAGGTATATATGGAAAAGGAACTATTGAGTCCTAGATCCAGAGCAAACCATGCTTCATGCTGTTCAGAGTAACCAATCAGCACAGAATCTTCTGTTCTTTGTGCATCCTGTCTAAACTTACGCAGGAGGCTTTCTACCTCTACAAGGCTAAAGTGGGGTACCAGGTATCGATATTCTGCCTTCTGAAGTAGAGGATCCAGGCCATGAAAGAAGTAAAATGCTCCTTCTTGCTGGGCTTTTTTTTACATGCACCAATATCTTCTTTCAGCTCAAATAAATACTGTGCCTTAGTGACATAGGTTAACAGCAACATATAGCACCATAAGATTTTTCTTCTATAAGCTATTCCACAATACAGAGACATTACCAGGTCCCAAGACTGGATGCATTGTATTATTTTCCACTTTAGATTCTTCTCTGCTCTACTTGCTATGCTCCCATGGTCCTCCTTTGCTGGTGGCTATGTGGCTTACCTAGACTTGAAGTTCATCCCGAAATTCAGGTGCTGCATAGAATAGGAGCAGGAAACCTTGGTAACCCCCAGATTAATATTTCTTGAAGGAAGCATTTCAAAGTTTTTTTAGAGCAAGTCATCAAGGCTAAGTGGGAAAAAAAGTAACATGGGGATAAGAGGTTCCTCTATGAATTGTTTATCCACAATGGGTTTTCCAAGCAGCGTAAGTGAATATTCCCCAGATTTTTCTAAAGAGGGATTTGTTAATTAATATGGCTAATATGTACAAGCTACAATGAAAGTAAGTCAGTGGTTCCAAATAATTCTTCAAAGGTAGTTGTTGCAGGATTAAAGAGTGAAAAAGAATGAAGGCAAAGGAGAAAAATCCCTTTGAAGGTTAAACTTCTGCTGGCAAGCATTCTGTTGTAACTATGTGTCTGACTGTGGAGTAACTCTTCTGCCTAGAGCCTCTGGAAGTCTTTCCAGGGCCCAACCTACTTTGAGCATTTAATTGTTTACCCTTGGAACTGCTTTGACATAATTATCTGTGAAAGCATAAAGTCTGATGTCAATGAGCAAGGATGGGCTTTATTCCATGGGTTTCCGGTATATTCTCAAATGGGAAAGAATGGCCTACTTCACCAGGGAGCAAAGGCCACTGAAAAAAGACCAACACCAAGGTACAAAGTTCCATGAGGTGTACAGTATAGATCAGGCAGAGATTTAAACAATAGAAGTTTAGGTGGCATAGCCTAGGTCAGTGTCTTAGTTACTTTTTTCTCATTGCTGGGACAAATACCCAACACCCAAAACGAAAGAAGCAAAGGTTTTTTTAGCTCACAGTTCCTGGAGGTCTCAGTCCATATTTGGCCAGCCGAAGGCTGAGTGGAACAGGCCAGAGAGTATCCAGTTCATGGAGGCGAATCAGCAACGATGGGGACAGAGGCAACGGATCAATCAGGGCAGCAGAACAACAGCGCAAGTCTGTCTCTCTGTTTCTCTTTAAATTATATCAGGCTCTCTGCCTTAGCCTGTTTGCCTCAGGCCACACCTATAATTCTCAGCAGTACTCAGACCATAATCTCATCAGTACTAAAATATATGATGCCAGTGGATCATGGATCAAGTCTCAAACTCTAGAAGTCCCTGCTACATGTTTGCATGAGGCTTTGGGGGGACAACTAGACATAAACCATAACAGTCAGCCACAAGGTGTTGAGAAGAGGAGGAACCTAGATGTTAGCACCTACAAAAGAGATCAGTGTCATTATTTATCAGTGAAGTGTAAATTGCCACTACAAAGGGATACAACCTCATGGCCAGCAGGATGGCTCCTGTCAAAAAATAGAAAATAATAAATGTTGGCAAGGATGCAGAAAATTAGGTCCTTGGGCACTGTTGATGGAAAATGGTGCTGCTGTGAAAGGCAGTATGGCAGCTCCTTCAGATTAAAGAAGATTAACCATATGATGGTAAAAAGCAAAGACATTTTGATATGCAATACAATGTGGAGGAAGTTTGTGGACACAATGCTTAGTGAAATAAGCCAATAGTGAGAAGATTCTACTTGTATGAGGTGCTTAGACCCTAGGCTGGGATTCTTGAGGGTTATTTGATAAATATACAGTTGCAAACTGGTACAGTCCAAATAATTTTATACATTAGTTGCACAATAAAATAAATGTACCTACAGCCAGGGATGTAGCTCAGTGGCTTAAGTACCTGTCACACAACCACAAGGTCCTGAGTTTGATCCTTGGTATCAAAAAAAAAAAAAAAAAGGTATTAAAATCAATGTACCGAATACTACAAAACCATATACCATCTGTAGTCTTCACAGAAAACTTCATGCCATGTATATTTCGTGACAGTATAAACTATTTTTAAATTTGATCATACACTTATCTTCATTCAACAAATACCTGAGTGCCTATTAAGGGCCAAGCACTCTGCCAGTGTTGAGCAATACCAGTAAATGTTCAGGATCTGAAAAACCTTACTCTCATGGCATTGATGTTCCAGTGAAAACAGATAGCAAAATTAAATGGAAGGAAGACCATGAAGAAAAATAAAGCAATATAAGAAGTGTCAGAGTTGTAAGACTGTTAAGTAACTTGGGAGGGCTCTGCTTCCAAGGTGACATTTGAGAAGAGATCCAGGAGTGAGAAGATGAGGACAGGAGGTAACAGAGGAAGAGCTGTTCCCATGGAGGGAACAGTCAGTGTGAAGATGGGGCCTGTGTCTCAGAGCATACGGCACCCACATGGGCTGGAAATGAGGTAAGCAGAATGACTGTGCAGGACTGATGCAGCTATTGCAGAGAGCTGGTGGGTTGGCTTCCCACAATCGTAGAAAGAGCAAGAAAGGGTTTCCTCAAACCAAGTTAGCAGAGTGTGCTAACTTGAAAGATTAGGTGAAAGAGTGAAAAAAGAAGGGAGTCAAGAATAACAAGGGCCCCAAGGACACACATAAAAGTTTAGAGACAGTTCGGACCATGACCGTCAAGGTCTGGCATCTTCTGGCATCTGGTGGGCAAATCCTGCTAAAGACAAAGCAAAGTGCAGAACTCCGTCCACCAAAGTACCATCCTGCCCAGGCATCATTGCTGTGAAGGTCAGAAACCTTTGTACCTTTGTGTGACTTTTAGCTCTCCTATTAAGTTTTCAGGTTGTTTTTTAGAGGATAGTCAATACAGAATGTCAGAAACAGGTGATTCATTCACTCAAGGTGAAGGCTGAGAATAAAGAAGAATTGTAGCTAAGTTTCTTGTCATCAACTCAGCCTCAAGATGCTCAGTGCATTGGATGATTCTGATTGTCACAGTGATGCCACATAGGATGTCTGAGCATGGTGATATATAGTATGGAACACAGATGGCTTGGCCACGTGTAGTACAGAGGGAAACTGGAATTAAGCCAAAGCCTGCTGGACTCCACAGCACAGGGCTTAGTGGTGTCCCACCCAGGATTCAAACTGCAACCTCCATCCCAGGAAAGCTGAGCAGCACAGGCAGTGTGAGCAAAAGATACATGTGTGTCTTGTCAAATATTGGAGGTGTGATCGAAACATATGGTGAATGTTTAAATTTTTTAAAAATGTTTTACAGTGAAAGATATATCACCATGACTTCACAAAACGCTCTCTTACTTCAAACACAATTACCCTTCATTCTTACCAATTTCCACCGCAATTCTGTGAGCACCATTTCTTGGGTACCTTAAATTGAACTGTTAGGGCAGTCTCACATTTGCCTGGTAGGGCCAACAGAGAGAAGCCGAGAGGCTCTGCGTTACACAAGCGAGGAAGCCGCACGCACTACCGTGCCTAATACGCTGTCAGCCTCCCGCCTGAGAAACAAAGGGAAAGGCACCCTTCTACAGCGCAGGGACAAAGAGGAGCCCTTTCCTGTCCGTCTCTACTCGCGTTTTTCCCAGGACTTTTGAACTGTGTTTAGAAAGACCTGAAAGGAGATGGCAGGCGGGCTCTCTTTTTGCCACTCTGCCATCTGCTATTGCACTAATCACTGCTTCTTAATTATTTCATGGTCGCTGTGTTTTTGCCTATATATTTTGAAGTATGGAAAACACTGGGCAAAGAAAGCTGACTTTTAGCTCTCCTGTTAAGTTCTCAGGTTTTTTTTTTTTTTTTTTTTAGATTAGTGGTTAATTGACCTTTTAAAAATGCTGTCCTCCCTCAGTCATATAGTAGAAAACAAATAATAAATAAATAAATAAATAAATAAATAAATAAGGCACTGAGTTTAGTGAGACCACTAAAACTGTATAAGTTTAATGCTCGGATCCAAGCTCGCCTGCCTGCTCTGCTGCGGTGTGCTCCAGCCACAGAGCTGCTACCTTTGAATCTCATCATCCCTACTGCCTGGGCACTCATTCTCTCAGAAAATATTTGTAGAGGGTGAATGTGTACTTCCTGCTGCCTAGGAGACAATGAAATTGTTGGGAACAAATATAACAAACAAACAGACGAAAACCTATGCCCTCTCCCCGTAGGTGGAGTTCTAGTGACTCAAAAAGGCTTCACCAGACGTGGTGGCACACACCTACAAACCCAGCACTCTGGAAGGCTGGGGCAGGAGGACTGAAAACTCGTGCCTGCCCTAGCCAATTTAGTGGCTTAGCGAGACTGTCTCAGAATAAAAATGTAAAAAAGATCTGCGGAAGTATGTCAGTGGGAAGACCCTGGGTTCAACACCCAGCATTAAGGAAAAAAAAAAAAAAAAAAAAAAGTAAAGCTTTTGTGTATATCCTTTCCCTTTGCAAATAGATAATAAATACATTTTATTTCAATGAGCTGACAATTATTAGGGAGTACCCTACGTTTTACACAATGTCTTCAGAGTGAGAGGGTGTCACTAAACATTTACTAATTTAGACAATCCCAGATCACAAACATTCTCAAATCTTTGAGATCAGTCACATGGTCCCAGATTATTCGTGGTACCTGCTATGAGTAAGGCTTTTTCGCTGCAGGTAATAATTTAAAGCATCCATTCAGGATGAAGTCATGGTATGAATCACACCTCGTCAAGCTTTCCAAAGCACTGGACCTGCCGGGGAAACATCGCAGGATGAGATGAAGCCACGAGTTCTGCACTCGGGTTTGTGCTCATTCTTGGTGTTTTGGCCTCTATAACCTCTGCGTGCTGGATGGGTCTGTGATTAAAGAGCAGCTATATAACAACTCAGTTGGGATGTTATTCATGGCAGATGAGATAATGCAAAGGACAGGTTGTCCTGATTCTCCAGTGCTCATGATCTAGGACAGAGTGGGGCTGGGCCTGCATGATGAGGATTTAGGGGCTTCTTGATTGATCTGGGAAGTGCTGTTTTGGAAGAATAGTATAAGTTCTTTGAAAAGCCTAATTTCAATCTGACTTATATACTGCAGTCGACAGCTATCAAGAGCATGCTTTGTGAGTGAAGTGTTCCCAGGGTAAGCTAATTTGACCACCCAAAATAAATTTCTTGTCTTCTTGATGACCTTTTAAACAAGACATGCACCACTTCCCTGTGATAAATGTGATCATTATGTATTTCACACATGTATAAAGAAAATTTTTTGAAAAAGATTTATTAAAAATTAAAAATACAACTAGTCTTATAACAAGTTTCATATTTACTTTGGGGGATGAAAACAGTTCATTACTAAAATGTTCTACAGACTTCAAAGCTCCATCTAAAACTGTCAGTGGCACTCACCGAACATGTCAGCATTTGGGAGGTTGAGGCAAGAGTTACATGGTGGAGGCTAGCCTGGGGTACATTGCAAGTTTAGGCCAGGCTGGGCTAAAGAGCAAGAGTTTGCTGGGGATGCTGGGTGTTTCATCCACAGCTGAGAGTGGATCACTACAGATAGACATGTTTTATAATCTCAATCCTGTTGTACAAAGAACAAAATACCTTGAACACATACTAAATTCATCTCATAGTGAACAAAATTTTCTCTTTTCTAATTATCTGATATCTATGTTCTGCTAAAAGAAACAATACATTTATATGGCATGAAGGAAGTTGTAAAGTTCACTTTTTAATGTAAACTAGTACATTAAATGTGATTTGGGTAGATGACTATATTAAGATGATATGGCCTATTTTCCTTTTTCAAAAAAGAATTGCTCTATCCAGTTTTGCCTCAGATATTACTGAACCACTTTTTTCCAGGCTATTCATGAATAACTTCTTCTTACCCATATTCAAATTTGATTTATATAAAAGTTTTTATTGAATACCAGCCCAGTGTTTAATGTTAAGGGTAACTCCCCAAAATAAGTAACACAGGAGATCTCTTATTCTTGGAGAGACTCATATAATACCTTCAAAAAGTGAAATCACAAACGGCCACAAAAATTAAATGATCCAGGCTATCAATTCAGATAGTGTAAAGAAATACACTTTCTGAAGTTATAGAGGAAATTGCCATATCTTTTCATTTGTGCTTTTTTGCCCAAATCAAGAAACTTATATTCATATAATTAGAATTCTCAAAGTAGAAAGGAGTAGGTGATAAATATTTAAAGATTTGAAATAAAAAATAAAAAGATTTGGAATTTCTGAATTTCAAATTATTGCACATTTCCAAAAAAGGGAACCTCTTGCGCAAGGCATTTAAATAAAATCATACCAAGATACACAAAAATAAAATTGTCCAAAACTAATTGTAAAGAAAAAAATCAATGAAGTATATACATAAAACAAAAATATTAGCTATGGAGGAGCAAAGTGAAATAGTATCTTATTCCGCATTAGAAAAAAAAAAAAGAGTAACTGTGTAAGAAACTAGACTAATTAATTTAAAGGATTGAAAGAGAAAAAAAAAGACATATTTGTGTGTAAAAGACAAGAAAGAAGTAATATAAAATCAATGGAAAAAGAAAATATATTTTCTAAAGTTTCTAATACTAGGAAAACATCATACCTGATAAGTAGATTGTAAGTCAAAGGTACAGTATAAATCTTAAAACCAAAATTAAGATTAAATAATATTTAGAAAATTAATTAAATATTAATTCAAAATTGAATATTTCAAAACAATTCAACTAAGAAAAAGGTCTCTTTTTTTTCTTCAGAGTAGTTGTTCAGAGTACAAGATGCAGATATAACTTTTCTAAACACTATTGGTATAAATATTTCTTCTCGCTGAGCTAAGAGAAAATAGTTGCATGCATAGTCCAATATTTCATAATAGTAGTAAGTTATCAGCAGAACTAGCATTGTCAAAAGCTATTGATTTAAGCCTTTTAGAGATCAGCATACTTACCTGACTTTACTTTTTATGCCTTGTGGTTAAACTTTTCTGCTGGGTGGTTAAGGCCAAGTTAAAACAAGAGCAATAAAATAAGTATGTAGCTTTTGTATCTGACAAGGTTAGTCAAATCCTTTCAGGATTTACCTTGAAACCACGTACAGCATTTTGTAGAACTTTTGTCAGGGTCAGACATCCAGATGAATCAAGGACATTATTTGACCAATTTGCTCTCTGTGAAAGCCTGAGAGAATGTTTTCTCTCTAGGTGACTCTGCTTAGGCACACTATACTTCATCAATCCCTTTCATCTGTGGCCCCATAATCTTCTTGAACAGAAAATTTGGACACTGTTGAGTTATAGGATGTTATAGTACAGGTTCTCTTATGTCCTGAGTCCTCACTGACTTTGAAGGGCTAGGACCAAAATATTGGCTATCCTTGTAGCTCTTTTTTTTTTCCTCTAATTTTTTGGTCTGCAAACTTAAGTTGTTAATCCTCCAGAAGAGAAATTTGATGATACTATTACTCTATAACATAGGTACTTGAGCTTAACATCACTGTCTTTCTGAATATTAAACGTCTTAGACTTAACATGGAACTTGTATTTCCATCAATCATTGATATTTTAATAAATCCCTATAGAATGTGATAAAAAAAAAAGTTGCACATTTTTACATAGCAATTTAGAAATCTAACCATATACAAAATTGTAGGAGGTCAGTACTATGGCATTTTTCCTTCTCTCTTATTCTCTTTTGTTACCCCCCCTTTTTAAAAAATAAACATTTTTGAGCCGGGTGTGGTGGTGCACAACTGTAATCCCAGCACTCAGGAGGCTGAGGCAGGAGGATCAGTGCGAGTTCAAGACCAGCCTGGGCTACAAAAGTGAGCTCAAGGCCAGCCTGAACTGCATAGTGAGACCCTGTCTCAAAAAGACCAAAAAATAAATAAATAAATAAATAAATAAATAAATAAACATTTATCTGAGAGTATAATAATAATTGAAGTGACATTGGAAGCAGCATACATCTAAAAGACCAGAATGGCAGGCATTCCAAGCATGGTTTTAGCATTACACATTGCTATCTCAGAGTCAAAAACCTGTTGGAGATTCTTAGCACCATTGTCTAATTCATCCTTTGTATATAAGTGCATGGTTTTGCCCTTGTGTTTCCTAACTTTTCTGCTTGATGCTAAAGAATTACTAAGAATAAAACATAACATAAATACTGGAATGACAAATATACGACCAACTCTTATTTGTGTATTATAATGCTAATTTATTTTCAGATCAAACTACTGAGAAATAGGCATATAAGATTTCTTCAGAAATTGTTTCATTTTTATCCTCATTTTTGCAACACTTTGTCTATACTTTGTTTTTTATTTTTTATTTTCAATGGTGATCCTGTTGCTTTCAGCCTCCCCAGTGCTGGGATTACAGGTGTGTGCCACCACACCTAGCCTTGCTTAAGCTTGCCTAAGCAGGTGCTTTAGTCAGCTGAGCTATCTCACTGGCTCCCTATCTTTGATTCTTATATGTATCTAATT
>PVJA010011441.1:11214-31361 GCA_004027025.1 Myocastor coypus
TTTTTTTTTTTTTTTTTTTTTTTTTTTTTTTTTTTTTTTTTTTTTTTTTTTTTTTTTTTTTTTTTTTTTTTTTTTTTTTTTTTTTTTTTTTTTTTTTTTTTTTTTTTTTTTTTTTTTTTTTTTTTTTTTTTTTTTTTTTTTTTTTTTTTTTTTTTTTTTTTTTTTTTTTTCGTTTCCTTTCCCTCTTGCTAGTTGTTCCTTCCTTTTAAACAGTTTTTTTTTTTCTTTCTTTTCTATTGTACCTCTCAGATTTTATTTACTCTTTCAGGTTATTATACTAGGAAGATAATATACTGTTTATACCTGTGGGTCCAAATTATTTCATTTATGAGTGGTTAATTTGCCATACTCAGGGTATCATACAATATTTCACTTATGAGTTACATCTATTTACCTATAAATGCCTTGAGTTTTTATTTGTTTATTTATTCATTTATTTGTTTATGTATTTATCTTTTGGTATCAGAAATCAAACTTACAACCTCACAGTTGGCAGGCAAGTACTGTACCACTGAGCATCACCCTGGCCCTTCCTTCCTTCCTTCCTTCCTTCC
Organism: Myocastor coypus; assembly: GCA_004027025.1. NCBI lineage: Eukaryota > Metazoa > Chordata > Mammalia > Rodentia > Myocastoridae > Myocastor > Myocastor coypus. The sequence goes on from PVJA010011441.1 coordinate 11,769, forward strand.
TTCCTTCCTTCCTTCCTTTCTTTCTTTCTTTCTTACTTTCTTTTTTCTTTTCTTAGAAAATGTATTTGGTACAGGATCTTGCTATGCATCTCAGACTCATAGTGTTCCTCCTTCGAAGTCTCCCCAGTGCTGGGATTAAAGGAATGCACCACCACGCCCAGTTTTGGTGGCCAGCTTACCATGCCTGGGGTTCTGAGGCAGCATGGCATGTGATACTAGGGATCAAACTCAGATCCTTTCATTTGCCAGGCAGGCACTTATACCCCAGGCTATCTCTCCAGCTCCCATCTTTCTTTATAGCTGTATAAAAATTGTATAAAAGTACAATTGTATAAAAATATCCTATTTTTTTTTTTATCCATTCCTGAGTTGATGGGCATTTTGGTTGCTTCCAAGATTTAGCTATTAGAAATTTAATTGCTGTAAACATGAGTGCACATATATGGCTGTAATATGAGGTCTCTAGTTCTTCTGGCAAAAGACACAGAAGGGGAATAGCTGAATGTGACCTCTAATTTTTTTTTAAAGAATCTCCATGCTTATTCCATAGTATTTGTACCAGTCTGTACCCCCACAAATGGAGAAGCATCCTCTTTTCCCTACAGCCCTTTCAGCATTTGTTATCAGTTGATTTCTTTCTTGATAATAGCCATTATTGCTGGGTGAGATGGAATGTCAGGGTTGTTTTAACTTGCATTTCTCAAATGACCAATGATGTTGAATATTTATTCAAATATTTATTTTCTGCTTGTATTTCTTCATCTGAAAGATGTGTATTCATCTTTTTGCGTGAATCTTTGGGCCTGATTTTTAAAAAAGATTTGTATGTTTTAAATGGAAGTCTTTTATCTGAAGAATAGGGGGCTAAAATTTTTTTCCAAAGCATTGGTTTTCTTTTCACTCTGTTAGTGATTTTTTTCAGATGTGCAGAAACGTTTTTAAAAGATGAGATCACATTTGTTGATTATTTGAAGTATTTCCTGGGTGGTTTGGTTTTTGTTAATAAACCCTGCCTACTTTTTTTCCTCAAGATTTCTATTTATTTTCTTCTCCAGAAGATTTAGTGTTTCACATTTAATATTTTAATCTTTGATAAAGTTTGACTTTAATTTTTTGTGTGATGATAGACATAGGTCTAATTTTAGCCTTTGGCATGTGGAAAGCCTGTTTTTCCAGCATCATTTATTAAAGAGGCTAACTTTCTTCCAGTGATCATGTTTGGCCCCTTTGTCAAAAAAGGTAACTGAGTGTGTTTATAGTTGTGTTTGCATCTTCTAAACTGTTCCACTGATCCTCATGTCTGCTTTTTGCCAGTACTATGCTCATTTTATCACAGTAGCTTTGTAATATAATTTCAAGTCAGGGTTTTTGATATCTCCTACCTTGTCTTTGTTGTCCAGGATTGCTTTTGCTATTCTGAGCCTCTTCTAGTCCATTTGAATTTTATGAATACTTTCCTAGATCTGGGAAGTGTGGGGGACCACCTAACCAGCTCTCCTTGAAGGAAGAGCAACTGTTTCTATTTTGACTGAGTCTGGCCCTATTTGCTTGTATTGATATGTAAAGCTGGCTAGGACTTTTGCTTATCCTCTCAATTGGCCTTAAGCAATGTGTATTGGTCTAGCTGAAGTGTTGGTGATAGTCTTTGAAGGTGGTATGCGTGTCTACTTGATAACCTATACCTGCTGCTCCTTAATGTGAGCCAGGACTTGACAGGTCTAAGAGCCAATGCTCCAAGCTGCCAGCTGGGAAGGAGCCTGGAGACAGAGGCTATGACTTCCTGGGACTTGAAAGATTACATCAAAGCACCAGACTACCCAAAACATTAGATACTATGTAAATAGCCTTATGCAGATCACTCTCTTTGCATATCCTTTTCAGGTGGCAGATGTAAATGCAGGACCCCCACCTAGCTCAGGTCATAGTATTCACTACCTCCCACAATTCTCAGTCAATCTTCCTCAAATCACTCCTCCACTGAATAAAGCTGGGTGAGGCCCTGGATCACTCTCTTAGTTCCAGAAAATCATCTTTATGGCTGGACTTAGAGCCCCTTGACTCCCCAGTAGTTATAAATATGTTTTAGTGTCTTTACTTCCGTGGGTTGCATGGGAAGTGGTAGATTGGAATTACCTTGGTGAGATTCCAGTGATGTGACTTGGAATTACAAATGCTGACTTCTCGGATCAAAATGAGGACCTAAAAGGGACTCCTACAGGAAGTATGCTAATGCTATTTTAACAGGGATTACATTGAGCCTGTATAACAATTTGGATGGTAGGTTGTGCTGTTATTATTTGCTTAATAAACATGATAAATTATTTTTTCTTGTCTTCCAATGGACGCTGGCTTCTGCCAGAATGAGGCTGTTTTAGTTCTTCAGGCCCATTTTTGTATTTTGAGAGAGAAAAAGTAGTATATTTGATGTGTTTGTAGAACATAAAGTTTTCATTCATTTTAGGGAGGAAGTGCATGTACCTAACCCCACTTGATTCTTTTCTATTCCCTTTCTCTTCTCATTCACCTCCCTGCTCTACCAATTTTCATTACTTATTATTTTATTATATTTGTTGCTTTTTAAAATTCATGACAACTTTACTATTTGCATTCATTACTGATATTTGACCCATATACTCTTTTCTACACCCATCACTAGGGTCATAGCTGAGTATCCCATCTCATTATAGAGAGACACATTTACAAAAGAAAAGCATACAAACATAATTAATAAAAAATATCTAGAGCTTTTCTTTTGGGAGAGAAGTGTTTGTGTGTGTTATCAGAGCTATGGATGTAAGCCAGGCCCTCATTCATGCTAGGCAAATACTCTACCACTGAGTTATAACCCTTGCTCCTTAAGGTAAATTTTAGGTAGCACATGAGCCTTCAAAAATAAAGTCCCAGGTCTGGGGACATAGCTTGGTGGTTTAAGTGTCGACCTGGCAAGTACAAAGTTCCAAGTTTGATCCCAGGTGTCATATGCAGGGCCAGCCCTGGAACCACAGACATACCATGTGGGCCACAGAAACTTGACATGATGGCACACGCCTATAATCCCAGCACTGGGGAGACTGAGACAGGAGGATCACTATGAGTGTGAGCTGTGCAGCAGTATTCTGTATCAAATAAATAAATAAAACTGAAAACAAGAAGTGGAGACCAAAATAAATAGGTCAATCCTTGCATTTTATGCTTGGATTCAATGAATGATGGACAGTCACGGAGGAGCTAATTGGGCAAGGAGTTCTGGTCAAATAGTAGTAAACTAGAGGAAACTTAGCAAGGCCGTTAGTGTAAATTATTTCTGATATCTTAGTCTCTTCACTCCTTTTTACTAGGTATAGGGAATAAAGCTCTTATGACCTAATTTAGAGGAAGGCCAAAGATTTCTTTTTTGTCTGTTTTCGGAGAGAATAGTACAGTGATCTTTGCTTCTTAAATGCCAATGTTCCATATTTTGAGGTTGCATTTCCTGTACTGCATGAGTATCCATAGTTTCTGGTAACATTCTCAACACAAAGGAGGGTGTAGCTGGATTTTTATGAAACATATTTTTCAAGTGCTTCATATAGCTCCTGAGTTCCCAACTATGAATAAAAGTTTAGATCGTATTTCAGCTCTTTCTTACTACAAGAACAGATTCAGAATGTAAACGTCTTTCTCTTACATCTTAAACCTGGATTAAGCTTTTGCATAAAAAGTTGTTGCTTTATGTGTGTTGCATAGAATAACTCTAAGTGAAAATAGGATTTTCCCCTCACAATGTCTTCATATATTCAAAATAGAATGTCTATCTTATACCCATTTTATGTTTTACTTGTAGTTATTTTTCCCTCTCATCTCTTTTTCAGTATCCCTTATGTGTAATAACAGAAATCTTTTCTTATTCTCCTTCATAAGGCTGGCTTAAACTTCATTGCCTTTAGGAATACATTTATATTCAGTGGCACCAATGGTAAATAATTTCTACAGGAAGAACTTCTTTAATCCTATTTTATGTCTCAAAGGCATGCTCAACACTGTCTTTGACTATCTCTTGAGAATCCAATTTCCTAAGGTTATCTGCTTTAGACTGAGTGGAGATTTTTAAAACTGAGAGTTCAAAGCATTAAATTCAAACAAAGCCCAAACGATCCAGCTTGAGATTGATTTGTGTGGCCATAAAGAGCAACAAAATCTTTCAGTTCCTGTGGGTAGCAGAACTATGATTATGGCATAGCAAAGTGAGTATCACTCTGCTGGCCCCAAGAATCTGGGGGTTGCCTTTCCAAAGTAGAAATTTTTAGAGACTCAACAGTCCTCAGAATAGGAGCAACAAGGGTGTGAAAGCAAATATCCCTGTAAAGAGTAGGCAGCAAAACAGTAGGACACAATTTGAGCAGAAATTCAGTTAAGATTCACAATTCTGTTCCAGAGACATGGTAGGCAAGCATTTATTGGAATCCTGCTGTGCACAGCTGATGGAAGAAATTCAGTCTTAGCAGCAGCCCACTTACCTGACCATTATGCTAAGATCAAGCTGTTCCAGTGTCCATGAAACGTGCAGATGAAGAAGTGACTATGCTCACCTTTGTAGGTGGATTGAAAGTTTTACTTACTGCCCAGATACCTATAGGCACTCTACTACCTATTAGACTTAAAAACAACCATTTGTGGAAAATTAGACTTTTTGCTGATGTTTTTAGAAAGCATATTTATATGCCCAGCATAGATGAAAGGCCTGAAAACATTTTATCTACCTTGTTCTTGGGGTTATTAATAAGTTGCCATTTAAATCAGCTTTTTAATTGAAAACTTTCAGTGCTGTAATGAGTTCATGAAGGTTTCTATTGCAAGGTATATAGAATTGGGGCTCTCTGCTTTCACAGTATTCATTATATATAGATACTGGACAGGATCCATATGTCACAAGAAGGTAGATTTCAGTCTTAAAAATTCAGGATGAGTGTATAGATTAAATAAATGTGAATGCACTAATATAAACCTACTCCAGCACGTATCCAACCCACAATCTGTAAATAAAATGGAAGGAAACAAATTCAGATAAAATAAACATTTAATATAGAGATTGGGAATATAATCATGTATTATACTTTCAATATAATACAACCTGCTCATCCAACCCACTAGATGCAACAGCAATCAGAAACACTGAAACAACATGCAGGACTTGGAGGCTGATGTATTTACATCGACAGGTGCTGACCAGGATAACTCCCAAAATATTAGGCCCTGATCTCTGGGTGTCTAGGGCTTATAGTGGATAAGCAAGCAGGAGACAGCTGATCACTGTGATACATAGCTGGCCACTATGATGCACATTATATAAACCAATCCCCAATTTACAAACCAAGCTGCCTCTGAACTTCCTGCTTGCCTATCCAACGTAAGCCCTATCACTATAGAGCAGATCCCAATCAGTGCCTATCAACATAAAATAAATCTGCCTCCAAATCCTGGGTGTTGTTGCAGATGTTTCTGCTTGCCAGTGCAATCCTAAAACTACAATTGTTTTCAGAAAGTTACTATAATCCTCTGATTTCCAAATATACATCTCCTTTTCCGCAGAAGTTTGAATTATCTATATATGTAGAGATATAAGGAAATGCGTCATTGCTACTAAGTCTCATCCTATGTGTTTGAAATTCATTTACCATTTTCCTTGGAAAGGACCTCACTGTACCTGTACACAGCCCCAAGTCTTCCTTAGTTTTCTTTGCTCAAAAATGCCTGGGTGGAAAGGATTCTACTGCCCTCTGCTGTTGCTAAAAGCAGAGAACACAGAGAGAACTGCACCTGTGAATGAAGAAGGCTGGGCACTCAAATCAACAGCCCTGCCTAAGAGAGAACATGCTTGCACAGGCCTTAGCTACAAGGCAGGCAGATGACGTGGTGTAAATACAGCAGGAACTGAGGCAGGTTTGAAATGCCAAGAAATGAAACAGTCAGGTAACCCGATTTTGTGCCTCAATTTTCTCATTTTCAATAATGCAAAGTGGATCTGAGTTAATGTCAAATGCTTAAAATAGTGTCTGGTGTCTGCTAAGTGACAGTTCTTTGGAGCAGGTCTTGTCAACCACTATGAAATCTTCTCAGTCCTATTCATTGACACAGTCCCTACTTGATGATAGCTCTGTGCAGCCATTAATAGGTGCTGCCCAGTTATAATTGCACAACTTTGCACTTGAGCTGGGGTTCCATACTTTTGTTTCTAGTCTTGGGCTATTAATTTATTTATTTTGAGATAGGTTGTACTGTGCACTTCCGGCTGGCCTTGAGCTCACTCTGTAGCCCAGGCTGAACTTGAACTCATAGCCATCTTCCTGCCTCATCCTGTCCAATACTGGGATCACAGATATGTGCAAGCCTGCCCAGTTTTAGTGTTGGGCCTTTTAGAAATAATAGTATAGAAAAAAAATATGGTGGTACTTGGGATTAAACCCAGGCCCTTGGCACTTGTGCTACATCCTCATCTCTTATTTTTAATCACTAAATTACCCAGACTGGGCTTGAACTTGTGATCTTCTGCCACAGCCCGCCACATTACTGGGATTATAGGTGTGTGCCACCATGCCTAGCTACAGCATAAGAAACTCTTAAGGATCTGCTTGACATTTACAATCTTGGGCCTAGGGAAAGGAAAGCAAAAGATGACTATTTGCCCCTTTGCCCTGGGGTAGAGTGTTCTGAAATGTCTTATGAGGTTCTCAGAAGGCCTAGCGGTACTAAGAATCAGTTGCCTTTGTAGGAGGCTAACACCATGTATAGCCTTCCCTATTTCCTCTTTCCCTCCTGCTCTTCTGCAAACGTATTCTGTGTTTGCTTCCCACATAACACAGAACCAAGTCAATGGCTCAGACTGTGCTCATATGGGAACAAGGATGAGGCACGGTGAATTATCTTTTAGTTGTGTCTTTACACAGTGCTTATACAGTCATTCACATGCTATGTCCATTTGCAGGATGACCATGGCCTTGTCTGTTTGTACTAATGACCTTGCACCCCTTTTCTTTAGTATCTTGAATCTTACTCCTTTCACTGGTCCTTTCCCTAGTGTTCTGCATCCAGAAACTCTGTGTCTTACACAGTTCTTTTCCCTCAGTCACTTCCTAACTTTTTGAAAGACGAGTCTGCACTTGCTGCCCTCACCCACTCTCCTATTACTCACTCCTCCACCCACTACAGTCTGGTATCTTTTCCTCCACTGCTCTGAAGCTGCCCTTCCCATTCACCTATTCATTGACAACTCAGGTTTCTATAATAAAAGTGAAGCTATTAAACTGGGCAGGATGGATTATCCAATCAAGTGCAATCCATTCTATAGACAGTTTTGTGAATGACTAGGATAAAGGCGATACTACTAACCTGTGAGGAGCACTTATGACATTCTAGGAATGCCACTGCTTTTATGTGCATCTATTCCTATTAAATACTCAAAACAACCTCACAAATTAGGAATTACTTCCTTTTTTCAATTGAGAATATAGATTCAAAGCAGTTGGTTTATCTGAAGAAACACTCAGCTTGCTAGTGCAGAGGCAGGACTTAAATCCAGTCTGGTTTCCTAGCTGCTGAGCTCTTAACCAGTTCACTAAAACTGACTCTGTGTGCTTGGGCCAGTATTGATATTGTCCTCTGCAGTGAGGAAAGTTTACCTTCACTGATTTAAAAACTTTTAAAAGATTCCCAGTGTATAGCACCAGAAATAAAATTAGAAGCCTAGGGCCTGGGGGTAGTGATGCATGGCTAATCATGGCACTCAGGAAGACTAAGGCAGGAGGATTGCCAAGAGTTCAAGGCCAGCCTGAAATACATAGTGAGAGCCTGCCTATAAGTAAGTAAGTAAATAACAGCCTAGGGCTTTCAGGATTCAAGGAAAGTGAAAAGCAATCGCTATTGGGTAAAGGATTTCATTTTGGAGCAATAAAAGTACTCTAAAATTGATTATGGTGATGGGTGTACAACTCTATGAATATAATGAAAACCATTGGATTCCAAGCTCAGAATGGGTGAATTGTGTAGTGTGGAAGTTGTATTTTAATTAAGCTGTCCTTGGAGTGGTGGTGGAAGTCACAGTTGTGTAGCAGGCCACTGCTGTTGATGAAATTCAAAATAGTTGTCCAAAATGTGGTGCTGGCTTTTCATGTGCATGAGCCTGTGGGGGTCAGGACCCAGGGTTTTGAAGTTATAGCTTTTCAGATCCTTGCTGCTTATTCGCAAGTCAAACTGTGACCCTTTAGCTAGAAAGCCTACAGGCAGCTCAGGATGGAGTATGACCGTGGTTCCTTTAAAAGAAAAGGAAAAAAAAAAAAAGATTATCTTCTACCCAGAAAGTATCACTAGGTCACTTGAATGCTTGCCAGGATGTCATTAGTCAAGTTAATCAGGGACCACATCCACACTGTCTCCTGATACAAGCTCATTGTTCTGTGTTAGAACAAAAAGTGTCTGGTGATTTTATGTATCTGCCAGTGTGTTCACTGTTACAGTTGATGTTGGCTATTGGAAAGGCACTCTGTGCGTGTATGGGGGCAGGGAGGGGAGGCATGGGGTTCCTGGCTTTGAAAAGCAGGGACAAAGAATGAATCCCAGCTCACAGGGGAGGGTCTTAAAGTGAAAAGATGACTAGTTTGGCAAGACCATTAACTATCTGCTTCCACTGGCCCTATTCCCTCAACTCCTTGATTAATTTCTCCCTAAACAAACTGAAGCTGAATCACCCGTTTTCTACCTATGACCTTGTTAACTAATGATTGCTCAGGGAGACTTCCCTGTCCTAAACAATCCCCACCCCTGGCAGTTCCCATTTCACACACAAAACTAGAGCTCATGTGTACAACAGCCCAGACAGAAACCTATCAATCTTGTGTGAAGGTGCTTGGTTATTTCTCAGTGCCCTATCTCTACTCTACCAGTCCCCAAAGAGCGTCCCAGAACTATGGGTTGTTTCTTTCCTACTTACCCCCTCCAAGATAGGAAAGGTCCTGTAAATCTACATGCAAAGAAGGAGGAAAAAAAATAAAGAAAGACTTGAAGAGAAAAAAGCTGGATGCTCAATGGGGTGCTTGAAAGGAGGCATTATGGGTCTCCGAGACAAGGAAGGTATAGATGAAGAAAGGGACCAAACACCTCCTCTCCCTTATGCCTAAGCCTTGAAGGGTACAAATCCAGGATGTAAACTCTGTGCCATCCCTTCGGTGATGTACCCTCTGTGTCTGTGCCTGACACCCACCTAGGCTGGGCTGATCACATGGCCAATAGAGGGTGCCCCTTTCATGTTCTCCCTGCACGCACCCCCCCAGGAAGACCCTCAGATCACTTTAAGGAGTGATTAAGGGTGAATTGAGACAGTAAGCAGAGCATCCTAAAAGCATGCCGTAAAGATTAGGCATGAGGTAAACAAAGAGTAACCCCCAAAGCCACTCCATTTTACCCAAAGGGCAACATACTTTTTTGTTGGTACACAAAAACCTGACCTAAATAATAGAAATGAGACAGAATTGGTCATTGTTTTATAACGTGGTAAAACTGGAAGTGAGGTAGTAAAAAAAGATGTTCTTTTGGAGAAGTTTCTGATTCCTTATTACACAGGGAATCTAAAAGTTCTTTGGTCTAGCTTTCTGCAAAGAAAACAGAAAAGACCTGTAACCTGGGGTGAGTCTGAGCTCACATCCTTGGCCTAGTGCTTAGCTGTGCCACTACTAATGGGCACAAAAGCTGGGCTTCAACTGCATGCCTATGGATGTTACTCTATTTACTATACATATTTATCACATTATAAAAGAAAGGGAATTATAGCATCCACTGAGCATTCCTGCATAAGGAATTTTAATTATCCTCATTTTATAAACCAGAAAGTTGGGGTAGGGTCAAACTCTAAATTTTATCTGTTTTCAAAGTCTCTCTTGAAGTGGTCACTGTGAGGTAGGTTAGAAACCATGAAATTAGATAGGAGACCAGAAAACTAAGAATTTAAAGAAAAACTGCAGCCTCAGAAGAACACCAGCCCAGCTGATTTACTTTATTTTTTCTCTCCAAGACCTGGCCAACTAGCTCCCTTCCAGCTGCAAAGGGCTCTGCAGGTTCTCTTTTTACCTGCAAATTGCCCCTTGCTCCAGCCCAGAAAGCAGCTGCGCTGGATACAGGTGGCTGAGGTGCATTTCTGCTACAAACCACTGTAGACTGCCTGCACCGTGGTCTGGCAGTGAGAACGCACGTCAGAGGTGACCCATATTGCTAACAAACAGCCTTAAGCATGTGCCCTACCTCAACTGTATCATGCCTCATTTCTTTGAAAACCTCCACATCACTCTGGAGTCTGTCCCATATTTATTTCTAATAAATCTTTTCTACGTCTCCTTTTTTTTTTTTTTTTTTTTAACTGATATGCCCTGAAAATTCTTTTCCCTTGACAGGAGTCAGTGAGCCTGTCTACTTACTTTGAAGAAGTGGATTAAGTTCCTTATGTCAGCCTGTGGAACTCAAAGACCCAGCCTATGACAACCGTCCCTTTTATTAAGCAGTGCAGTCATCTGTTATCTACATGGCACAGTGCTATTTAGTTCTCCAAATTTCTACATGACCGTAACAACTTTGTCTGATGAAGGTACAGTGTTCTAATCAGCAATATGTTGCATTGTTGCTTTTGCAGGATAATCTTTCAGTGAATAGGCTACTGCAGTGAACTGAGCTTTTCGAACCTGTACTCCACCTACCACTAATATAGTCCTGCTGAAAAGTCAGGTGGAGCTTTGCCCATCAAACAGCAGCTCATAGTCAAATTTCCCTTCAGTACTTGGAAACGCGCAGTACTAAGTAAAGGAATTGCTTGGCCTATTCAACTTGGATTTGCAGTGTGAGACAAAGCACTGCAGAACAAAAGTCAATTTACACAAACTAAATTAAAACTTTCTTGTTTCTCCTTTCTTTATTCTTGTCAGAAACATAACAGAGCACCAGGAAAGGAAAAATAAACAAACAAGAAGCCCTGTTATGTGTCCCTTGGTCATAACTTTCCCTCTGAGCTCCATTTGTATGTAAGTTCCATAAGGAGGCAAAACTGCTGACCGCAGCAGAGGATGCTTACCACATCTGTGTCTGCGTTACCATCTACCAGCAATTCAACTGGAAGTCACAGACCAGCCAAGTTCAGCTTCCCTCTACAGCTGGTTCAAGTATTTCATTTTAAAAAGTAACAGCATGCTCAAAACACTCATACAATGTAAGTGGCAGGGTGGGAAGAGCTGGAAACTTTTTTAGAAGAATGGGGAAGGAGTGCATCATTCTTCTGTCAGGCAACGCTTTTCAAATCTCCTCCAAAAGCCAAAGCTGAGACAAGAATTTCTTTATCCACCAGAAATACAAAGAAGAGCTGACCTCTGATCAAATGTCCCTGTGTAGTTTTGACAAGGAAATTTGCATGAAAACTGTCTGCTGGATCCTGAGGACAGAAGAAGTTCAGTTGCAGTGTGCAAAGAAAGGCAGAGGTCAAACTCCTGAAACCAGCTGACAGAGAAAAGCTGGATTCCTTCTACTCAGCATGTAGGAGGTTTCTCAAGCCCCAAACGGTTTTAAGAAGGACAAATGCACTTTTGTGTGTCCTTCAATACTGATTGCTGTCTTTTAGGGCTTGCTTTGAGCTAATAATCCTCATTTGACACAGAGTGAGTAGGATACAGAAAACCAAACTGATAACATAAATATCACCAAGCTTCTAATTTGTCTGCCCTAACTGCTACACAAGAATTTACAAACCTACCAATTCCTTTTAAGTTTCCTCCTTCAAAATGCTATCAGAAGACCAATAGATGTCTTCAAAGTATAAACAAAAAGATTGCGTATTGTGTAAAATTCCAAGTGAACTCAAGAAATTTACCTGTGAAATCATTTAGTACCAAAAGGCAATCACTTTTCCACTCAGAGTATTTGAAAGCTGGTACTTATAAAGAGAGTCTTAGTATGAAGCCCAAAGTGCCAGCCCAGAATAGTTAAAATGCCATGCTATGGTCCTGTCACTGACTTTTCACCCTAGTCATTTTCCATTGAATTAAAGAACAATTTTAAAGGCTCTGTTTCAAGCACATAGGAGGCACTGAACACATGTGGAATGAAAAAAATTGTATAATATCTTGACAATTATTTGGGAAAGGCAAAAAATGAAGAATGTTCGTTTTTCCTTCTGAGACGAGTCTTTACTAGTTGAGATCTATTTTTAATTTGAGACCACAATGCAAGATTGTGATTAAGTACATGGGCAAAATAATGCAATATCTTGATGCAAATCCCAGTAAACTTCAATAATTTGGCCACCTTGAGCTAATGCAGGAAGAAAAAACTGATCTGGGATAGATGACCTCTAATAGGGAACCTCTAAATGATATAGAGAAAACTGATCCTCAACCTGAAAAGTACCTGGGACAAGTTCATGTTCTCTAAAATTGAAGAATGAATTTTAGAAACAGAGATAATGAGCAGAACATATTTATTGAGGGAAAGAAAGCTCCTGTCCAAGAGAGGGACAGGAAGGGGGTGGACAGGAGTGGGTGTCCCCCAGGAAGCTGTCTCTTCTAGGGACTTTTATAGAGGAGGAGACGTGAGAACTCACTTGGGTGAATATGAGGTGGTACAAAGACTATGTGCAACCAAGAGATTACAAGCACCATTACTTAGGTAAAATTTATTAAAATTGGGATCCAATGGGAAGGCAAGTCACATAGCAAATGGGCAAGAACACCACATATTGAGCTTGGGCTCAGGACTCTTTTCAGGATCTTTCAAGGTGATTGATACCTACTTAGAATATCAATCCCTGATGCCCATCCCTAGGGAAGTATGTAGCTATATTTGTTTATTCTTGTCTTGAGACCTGGCCCATGGCAGAGGAGTGTCTGTCTCTAGTTGTAGAATCACCTTGTCTTCCATGTCGTCCTTGAGGGTCTGGCCCTGTCTGACTGCCTATAATATTTCTATCTAACTTGGCTGCCTATAATAGTACTAGTTAATAAATTTCACTAAACTTCAGTGTCTATCTCTTTAAAGTAAAGATGATGGCATATGTCACATAATACACATGAAAATTTGGCTATATTCAGTATTCAGTAAGTGGCAGGTAAATAACTTTCCAGTTTTATGCCTGGTTCATACAAATTCCCCATAATAGGAGTTCTTACCTCCCCATCTTCTGGTTTATGGCTTCAAGATGCTTGAAGTTTAGTATTTCCAACAGTCTTAATGATGCTATTGGTCCTCCTTCTAATGGATTCTTAACAATTCTAAATGTTTCTCATACCTAGTGATATAGATCACAGCAATATCCCTAGCTAATATGACATTGTAATGTTTGCCAGAAAAATTATGATTTGTAAGAAAACTTTTGTCTCTTTGAAGATTTTGATCCTGATGCCAGTCATCCAGGAAAGGAGGCTTAATTGATTATCTCAAGTCTGATAGCCTCTTTTCTAATTAAGTTAAAATAACCAACTCCTGAATGTTGATTTATTTCTGCCAAATACTTTCACATGCAAAGCTCTTCTCTTTTCAGAGGCTTTTCCAAAGACACAAGACACCTAAAAAGGACCTTTCAATGTGTAATAATTGGCTTCTTCAAATCGCCCTAGGCTTTTCCCTCTTCTCTGTGTCTACTAAATCTAAGGAGTTATAAAGGGAAAGAGCAAGGGAATGAAATCTGAAATGAGAGTTAGAAACCTAGGGCTGCAGCTCTCCATGAAATATTTATTTCATTACTTATCCTTGGAAATTTGTTAGCCTAGTGTTTGCAAGGTAAGCAATCCATAATTTAGGAGTCCAGATGAGCTGATCTTACAAAGAACAACATGACGTAGAGGAAAAGGGGAGATGGTCGAATGTGCTTCCTTGGTTTTAAGCCAAGAGGGTGAAAGTCCTTGATGTGTGCTCTACACCCAGCAGTTCTGACCTTTCACTGATATGTGTTTACTGTACATTGATGCCTCTGCAAAGAACCCTTATAAGTATGATAAAAATGTTTAGAATTATTGTATTGTGGATTAGCACTTACAGAAATGGATTTGATCACATGGGGAAAAGTCATAAGCTAACCAGTTGTGCAATGACTGATTATTCTAAGATCAACCGCTATCTTCTATAAAGTAATTCTGCTTCGGTTAACCTCAGCATAAACATTCCAACACCTTTTCATATTAGAGAATTAGGAGAGAGGCAGACTCAGATTCACACCATCAACACACTTAGCTTGGTGTATCCACTGCAAACTGCCTTTACACAAGCATCAATACACACATCATACACATGGTCTGGTGTATCTGCCACAAGGTGCCTTTATACAAGCACAGCTGTATTGAGATACAGCTCACTTACCCAAAAGTTCTTTCTTTAAGAAGTACACAATTTGGTAGCTTTTGTTTGGCAGTTATTAGACCATTCATAATTGTATAACTATCATCACTATTTAACTTTAACACATAATAACAAATGAATCTCCCAGCCCTTGATGCATAGGCTGCTGTACCTTTAGAGGCACAGCTTCAATGTGTTAGAATAGTTTTTCTTTTACCTTCACTTCCTGCTCACAAAGAGCCTGAATATTATGGAGAGGCGAAAGAGTAGGACCATGATAGGTTTATTCTGATCATGTGCCCAGCCCTGCACATGCATCTGCCTTCTAGTTTCCCCAAACTGTACAAGAGCTCTTCAAAACCTCTCATCAAATGTAACTCTCTTGCTTTTTGTTTTATTTATTTATTTATTTATTTATTTATTTATTTATTTATTTTTACTAGAGTTTTGTTTGCCCCCAATGGTTTCCTCACCACTGGTAGTTGTTACGTTAAATGATTATCTCTGATGGTTTTCAACGTTGAACTTAGTCTGAGTCAACCCAGCTATTACTGAACTCTCCAAATGAGGAGTTCCCAGGAGCATGTCAAATTAGAAACTTCTTTAGAAATGTTGTCTTGAGGAGCTTTTAACCCATTCTGTCCCCAGTGGTGCCTATGCCTGCCTGCTGAGTTATGAAGCTGTTGGGTTTTAAGATTATGACAGACCTAGGGCAGAAAAGGTTTAGAGCACATTAAAATGCATAAAACTCACTATTCTTATTAAACATCAGCCATTCTGGTATACATACTCCTTGTATTATTATTGAAACTTTGATGATCTTCCCGCTACAAGAAAATTCATTTTGACAGTTCATTGCCACTATTCACCTTGCTCATATAAATGAGCAGATTTTAATTATACCTACAATGCTAGAAGCTCTTCACACATGGTATCTTTAAAGGGAGAATCAAAGTAACTACATTTGATTTTAGCATAGTTCTACAGGTCCCCTCAAGTTAGCCCCAAGCCAGTTTGCTAACACATATGTTCACATCCCCCAAAGTGGAGATGATTCATGAATCACAAACTCTTCTCAACAGAATAGGAGCACTTTGGATTCAGAAAGGATTCAATTGTCAATAGAAAGCTTAGTTATTTTTTAATAATTTTATAGCAAAGTCAGTTGCCAATGGTTCCTTTCCTCAACTTGCCTTGCCCCCAGTAGACAAACATATTTTTCAGCAAAGGTAGTAACATAGCAAGATTTCTTCAGCATAACTGTCCATCTGCTGTTATATAATTAGTTTCTTTGCTGGTGTTGCTAAGAAAATCATTAAGTATAACTTATAACTCTTGGGAAGTTTTTCTTGGTAACTCTTATGGATTTAAGAATATTTTATGAAGAGACAGGAGCCAGGGAGATAGCTAAGCAGTCTAAGCACCTGGCTGGCAAGTGTAAGGACCCCAAGCTTGATCCCTGATGCTACATGCCATACTGCTGTGCTGGCCACTGAATCTGGGCTTGATAGTACATGCCTGTAATCTCAGCACAGGGGAGGCTGAAACAGGAAGATCACTATATGTCAGGGCTGCATAGCGAGACCCTATATCAAATGTACAAACTTTAAAAAATGAGAAAAGATATTTGCATGCATATAACAAATGCTCATCTCTAAGTTACAACAAAAAGCTATCACATGACTAAGAAAAAACTAGAAAATGCTGGCAGTTAATATAAGCAATAGGAAACAGAAGAAACCTGGATGATTAATGCACCTACATGAAAAAAAAAAAAGAAGAGACAATATATTCCGTCCCCACCTAAATATAAAATCAGTAACTCTGAATGCTATTAATTTAAATTGTTCTGGAAACATTTCTGAAGAACATAAAGTAGAAGTGTGAATACTGAGAACCCTATTTATGTTTCTAAAATTTATCTAATGAACATTCGGGAGATTCAGTTTATCTCTAAAGTAAGAATATATTGTATGCATTCATACAACCTCAGCTTTTTAATTTGTGATAGACAATTTTTTTTTAAGTGGAGCAGAAATTAAATGACCAGAATGACTTTGAGAGGGAAGACAAAGTAAAAAATAAGGTGGTAACATTCACTATACGTAAACAAAAGTAGAATAATGAGGTCTAGTGAAATGTTTGACAAAGCCCTAAATAGCCAGAAAGGGCTATAAATCATTATACACAAGTCACTATTACTGAATAATCTATTTATTGCAAAAATATGGAAATTTCTGAAATAGAAGCCTGAATAATATGTTTCCAAGTTGAGAAAATTTTCACCAGTATCTAAAACTGGAAAGCATGGAAAACTAAAGTATGAGCAACACCTTATTAAAAAAAAAAAAAAAAGCAATAGATTTCACTTAACAAAGTAATGTTCAGAGGTGAGAAAAGAAGGACTATTGCAGAGAGGACACCTTCAGAGTGATGTGCTACCCAAAGCGTAGGGATCCAAGTGGCTGAGACATCTGGGTGCTCTTTTCTGATTTTTGATCAAGGATCTATTACTATGCTCTAAACATAGGACTGATTGGTAAAAGTTGAAGAAATATAGCTGTTTGAGTTATTTAAAATAACAACATCTGTATTTAAGTGCAATGCTATCCCCCCCCAAAAAAATTGTTTGTTAATACCTTAAAATAAAAACATAAACACTGAGAAGTAAGTACATTTTTTAAAACCCAGATGGCTTAGAAAAGAAGCTCCCAGTGCTGGTAAGTCAGTTCATTCACCAGAAGCTTTGGTTCCCTAAGATCAGTTACTGTTCTTTTCCTTCTACTCACTATCCCCTTGTCAGCAGTACTAGGAACCTACACTCTTATGGGTTATTTTCCAAGTATCTTTGATTTTTTTATGTCTATTATGCTCTTTTCTTCTCTACTTCTACTCCCTTGTCTCTTTAATAATTTTAAATATATGTGATTTGTTGTATCTATCATATTATAGCTTTATAAAAAGTCCTTATATTGTTATAGTTGTTGATGCCTGCTGAAGTCAGAATAAATTTCCTTGTGTTTTGTTATATGTGGTTGTATAGCTCTATTATAATCAGGTTTATGACCCTGTATGCCTGGGTAATTAGTTGTCCTACAGGCAGAGGTTATGTTCCATTCTTAGTGATCTATGGATGCCATTGGGCCATACAAATAGTACAAGTTTGCTGTTTTAATTCATTTTTTTTTTAAAGATTTTTAAATTTTATTTATTTATTTTTTCTTGTTTCAGAACCTTTGTTTGTTTATTCACTCATTCTCACGGCTGGCTCAGCCCACTCCGAGGGCAGGGCTGGCGCAGCATGTGGTGCCAGGGATCGAACCGCGGTCCCTGACGCCGCCCAAGCTGTCCCAAGCAGGTGCTTTAGGCCACTGAGCCATCCCGCCGGGCCCTTTAATTCATTCTAAGAAATTCTCATTTAACTTCTTTCTCACTCAAATCCAAGTCACAAAAATGTATTCCCTTGTCATCCCCTGGACTAGCTAGTAGAGATAATTTGTCCTCTTTGCATTGCAGTTGCACCTTTTGAGGCTATGACTTCGTGTAGGCTTTTGGTTCTTTTTCCTTAGCTTAACAGATTCTCAGACTCACTTTATGATCTGGTGGCATCTAAAACCCAGCTAGGAGCTGCTCCTGATGCTGGTGGAAGGTCAGTTCATTCACCAGGAGCCTTGGCTCTCTAAAATTGGTTAATGTTGTTTACTCTTTTATGTTAGGATTGTGTTCCTATTTAATAATTAAATCCACACACTAACAAATTGTGTTAGTCAGTTCAGAGTACTCTGCCAAACTATAAACATGGTGGCCTAAGCAACAAACGTTTTTGTCACAGTTCTGGAGGATAGAAAGTTCTGTTTCATAAAAGGTCCACTTTTTTGTTGTAGCTTTACATGAGTTGGGGGTTCAAGAGTGGTCTTGTATGCTCTCCAATCTTCTTCTTTTCATCTAAAAGCACATGAACTCTGCCTCATTTAAGCCTAGTCACCTCTGCAACATCTTTTGATCCTTGAGGATCAAAGAATCAACACATGGATTTGGGTGGGGAGGATGCAAACACTGCAACATGGGTAGTATAATTAGTCTAGAGCACAAATTATGCCATATTTTATCCACTATCTCTAAAAACACTCATTGTGTACCATCTTTCTACAACCATAAATTTTCTGAGCTCCTACTTTTTTCTCACAAGAATAGGGAGCAGGGACCTGGCCTATTGCCATCCACCATTTAGCTGAGCTGCCACAAGTGGACCCTTGCCCACTTCCCCTCTGCAATTGCAGGAGCCTTGGTGAATCTTGATGAGCCATGTAGGAGGAGAGACATCCTCCATGAAGCCACAGCAGCAGGAGCCTCATTCCAGAGGAACCCAAATACCTGGTCCATCTTCCTATACCATGGCAATAGGCAGCCAGCATGGAAAGTGTGTGGGACTCAACAACTAGCTAGTCTGGAAGCACCCAGGGTAATCCACTCTAACATGGCATGCAAACTCCTGATTTCCAAATGGTCCTGTTATATAACTATAGATTTTGCTGCTATGTTCTAAATTACAAAATTAATAATTACTACAATTTGTCAACTTCTGAATAGTACTTCATTGTACTACTGTACAATAGCACTAAATAGTAGTTCATTGTACTACTGTAACAAGGGTGTCACATCTACTATAATCAGTTGTTCTCCCTTGTATGACAATATTGGGTAGCTCAGGTGTATTGATCTTGCTATACCCTACTGAAAAAGACTGGGGATAGGCCCAAAAAGAAACCAAATTCCACTCTCAATTTGGAAAATAGAATCTTGGGACACACATAAACCAAGAATCTCCTACACACAGAAAATATCCCTGAAGAACAGAATTTCCTGGACAAGCCTTGATATTAGTGATATAGCTACTTATTACCATAACTCACAGGAGTCATAACAGTAATTTTTTTAATGAAACACAAAATGTCAATAAAAAGGAGCAAAGTATAATCTCAGACTTCTAGTGCACCCCGATCAAAATCAAGAGACATCAATATAGAAGAAATTAAAAGTCACAAGCCTGAATTTTCTGAAATGATAACAACTGAAATAAAACATAACTCCAGGAGGCTACAGAGAAGAACAGATCAGAAATAACCTTCCAGGTAGAAGAAAAACATGACAACTAAGATGAAAGAATTTCTGAGTGTATCTAACAGAGACATGAATTTAAAAAAAAGAGCATAGAAAAATGACAGAAACCTTGAATAAAGAATATAGGAAAAAATGACA
>PVJA010011441.1:31461-42838 GCA_004027025.1 Myocastor coypus
CAGACCTGTTAGGTGTCAACAAAAAAAGAAGCCAATATAAATGACATAAAACACCATTTGCAGAAGTAATAGAAAAAAATTTTCCAAACATAGGTAAAGATAAGTGAGACATATAGTCTTTCAATTAGCCATAACCAAAATAGATTCACACTTAGATACATAATAATTAAGATCCCAGAAATTAAGCACAAGAACAGATTTTAAAAGGTTTTAGAAAAAAAGAAACAGATCACCCATCGGAAAGCCGTTCATAGTCATGGCAGAGGGCCAGCAAGATAGTTCAGCAGACTAAGTGCCTGCTTAGGTAAGCGCAGGGACTAGGGTTCAAGCACCAGCATCACATGCCAAGCCGGCCCTGCCCCTAAGTGTGCTAAGCCAGCCACCAAGTCTGGGCATGCTGTTACGTACCTGTAACCCCAGTGCTAGGGAGGCTGAAAACAGTAGGGTCGCTATGAGTCTGTACTATGGAGTGACAGGCTGTACCAAATACTATGTGAAAAGGTAGAGGGGTACTACAGACTCATGGTAGAATTCTCAACACAAACCATCAAGTCAAGAGGAGCTTGAAGTAAAATATTTCAGGTCCTGAAAGAAAACTTCCAACCCAGATTAACGTACTCTGAAAAACTACCACTCAAAATAAATGGAGAAAAAAAAAAATGAAACAAAAAAAGAGGAGAAATAAGGTACTTTCATGACAAAGAACAATTGAAGAAATGCATGATCATAAAACCAACCCTACAAAGAGTACTGAAGGATATACTAGAAAGAGATACAAATGATCACAATTCCAATAACAACAGAAAGAAACTGCCGAGCAGGACAAGCAATTAAATGAGGAGAAAGTATGGTACTAACTTCAGAAAATTATAAAGGATGGTCTTTCAGTCTGATAAAATCCATCTATGACAAACAAATAGCCAACATCATACTAATGGACAAAACTAAAATCTTTAACTTTAAAATCAGGAACAAGACAAGAATGTCCACTATCACCACTCTATTACAATATTTTTTAAAAAACATTAGCCAGAGCACTCAGATAAAACAGGGAAATAAAAGGGATTAGAAAAGGGGGAAAAGTAGTTAAATTATCACTATTTTGAGATCACATGTTACTCAACATAGGAGACCCCAAAAACTCCACCAAAAGATTTCGAGATTTAATAACCACATTGAGTAGCATAGTGGAATAAAAAGTCAACACTCAAATATCAACAATATTCCTGTACACAAACAACAAACTTAGAGAGAAATTAGGTAAACCACACCATTCACAATAGCATGGGGAAAAAAATGAAATACTTAGGAATCAATCTAACAAAGGAAATAAAATATCCATACACTGAAAATTATAAAACTCTAAAGAATGCAATCAAAGAAGATTTCAGAATATGGAAAGATATTCTTTATTCATAGATAGGAAGAACCAACATTTTGAAAATGGCCATACTCCCAAAACTATTATACAGATTTAATATAATCCCAATCAAAACACTACTAATGTACCTTGTAGCTCTAGAGAAAACATTCCTAAAATTCATCTGTAATCAGAAAAGACCTAGAATAGCAAAAGCAATTTTCAGCATCAAAGGCAAGGCAGGAGGCATCACAATATATCACAGAATCTGACTTAATCAGCATAGTACTTTCAAAACAAAAAAAAAATGAGATTTGAGGACCAATACACAACTACAAACAAAGTCGCCTTATCTTTGACAAAGGGACTGAACTTATTCATTGGAAGAAAAATATTCTCTTTAATAAATAGTGCTGGTGGAGGGCTGGGAAGAAAGCTCAATGGAATAAGTGCTTGCCTGGCAAGTGCAACGTTCTGAGTTTGATTCCTGGTCCCACCAAAAAATAACATATGAAAATTAATAAAAAAAAATAAATACTGCTGGAAAAACTGGATTTCCATATGCCAAAAACTAAAGCTAGATCCATGCCTATCATCATGCAATGTTTGACTAAAGTCAAAACAGATCACAGATCTAAATATTAAATCAGAAATTCTAAATCTACTGGAAGAGAAAATAAGTAGCAATCTTGAAGACAAAGGGGTAGGCAGAGAGTTTATAAACAAATCCAAACTGCATGGCAAATACTTCAAAGAATCAACATCTGGAATTTTATTAAAAAGTTTTTGCACATCAAAAGAAATTACCAACAGAGTGAAAAGAAAACCCACGGACTGTGAAAAATTTTAGCCACCTGTCCTTCCACAAAGGACTTCTATTTAGAACATATAAAAACTTAAAAAAAATTAGACACCCAATATTAAAAAACCCAATACAAAAATGGTAATCTGAGATAAATATGAACTTGTCAAATGAAGAAATACAAATTGCAAATAAATATGGGAAAAAAGGGTTCAACATCATCAGTCATTAGAGAAATGCAAATTAAAATAACACTGAGATCCCATCTCATTCCAGAAAAAATGGCTGTCATCAATAAAACAACAAATAACAAATGTTGGTAGGTCTGTAGGGGCAAAAGGAATCCTTCTCCACTGTTGGTGGGAGTGTAGACTGGTATAATCACTGTGGTACTTGGTATGGAGATCCCTGAAAAAAACTAGGATTAGAAGTCCCATTCAACCCAGCCAATCCCCTTTTGTGTATTTTTCCAGAAGAATTTAAAAACAGAATACCACAGGGATATATATGCACCCATTTTTATTGCAGCACAATTTGTCGTAGTTAAATCTGGGAAACAACCCAGTTGAGGAATGGGTTCAAAAAGATGTGATATATTTATACAGTAGAGTACTACTCAGCTATAAAGAATGGTAAATTAAGCCTTTTATAGGTAAATTGATACAATTAGCAACCTAGCAACCATACTCATAAGTGAAATAAATCAGACCTGCGTGTGTAAGTCTCATATTGTCTCCCTAGTGTAAGAAACTAAAAGAGTAAATAAGATCCAAAATAAACAGTAGGGGCTGGCCAAATAGTTCAGCAGATTAAAGCACCTGCAAGCAGTTTGATCCTGGAGCCTGCAGTGCTGCCCCCACCCCTGGGACTTGATGAGATAGCAATTGAGACTAGGTGTGGTAGCTCACACCTGTAATCCCAGCTCTTGGGAGGCTGTAAACAGGCCGATCACTACAAGTTTGATCTAGTAGTGAGACCCCGAACACCCTGAAGACCCTTCCCTAAAATAAAATTTTAAAAAAGGTACAAAATAGACAATAGTTACTGTAAAAGAGAAATAAACTGCTGCTTAGAAAGAAAGAACAATTGGGATGGGGGAAAGGAGAAAAAAATTGAGGGATTATCTATCTATCTATCTATCTATCTATCTATCTATCTATCTATCTACCTAATATAGTAACTAAGATAATTGTACTACTAAATTTTTTCTGTTGGATCATTTAAAGGAACTTTTAGCATTTATATTGTGTGATCAATTTTGTATGGCAATCTGATAATTAGAGCAACTATTTTGAAGATAATAACATGCAGTATAATAATCATTGTTAATTTCTTATCTCCTTGTGTTTTCAAATTCTTTATCTTTTACTTTTTTATTCTCTTTCAAAAAAGAGTTGGAAACAACATGAGTAGAAATGAAGATCATTATGTTAAATGTAATAGCTTAGGCACGTAAAGGCAAACACCATGTGATCCCATTTACACATGTAATTTAAAAATGATACTCTCACAGAAGTTGAAAGTAGAATGCTGGTTACCATAGGCTGTTGAGTGTAGGGAACCAGAAAAAGGCAGGCTAACAGACTATAAATTATAGTTAGATGGGAGAAATAAGTTCCAGTGTTTTCTTGCATAGTGGGGTATCTTTATATAAATATAAATATAAATATATATATATATATAATGATATATATAAATACATAATATACATATAAAAGTGAATAATTTCCCCCAAAATAACTGATTATTGTTTGAGAAGATAGATGTATTTATATTGACTTAAACATTATACAATGTATCAAAATGTCACACAATTCCCTATAACTGAACAATTTATGTTCCAGCTAAAAATTAAATTTAAAAAATGTTTGCACATAATTTCCTTATGATTAAATAATACTACTTCAAGCTATATACCAACAATATATGAAAAGTTACCAGTAGGTAAGTAGCAATATTAGCATTATATATAATAACCAAAAAGTAGAATCAATCCAAATCTTCATCAACTGATAAACAGATAAAATGTACTAGTGCATTCATATAGCTTAATGGTATTTGACCATAAAAGGAAGTAAGTGCTGATTACTAATACATGCTGTCATGTGTGTAGTTCAAAAGCCCTCTGCTAAGTGAAGGAAGCCAGAAACCAAGATCGACACTGTATGATTCCTATTATGTGGAATCTCTGGCATGATCAAGTCCATATAGACTGAAAGTGAATTACAATGGATTAGGAGGAAGCAAAACTTGGTGGTGACTTTTGAAGAGTGTCAAGTTTCTTTTAGAGGTGATAAAAATACTGTTTAATTAATTAGGGGTGGATTTGTACACATTCTGTGACCATGCTTTAAAGCTATTATGTTTTTAAACAGTAAATTTTACAGGATACAGATTTTATTTCCAGAAAGCTCTTTTTAAAAATATGACACTACTTACGTTTTTAAAATGAAGATGAGACCAAATAAGGCCAACAGTGTCACAATTTAAAAACTCTCCCGTGTATATCTTAATATGCTTCCCTCTTGCATTTTATTGTGTATATTTTATCTGGTAGGAGGTATGTATATGTTCACTTCATCTTCAGTTTTGTTCATTTTACATTAGTCCTAAGCACTTTTGCCCGTTTGCTGCCTAGTCATGCTATTAGTCCTCAATAGTAGTCACTTAATTTCTGCAAGTAGGTATACTACATTTTACCTGTTGTTTTGGCTTGTTTCCATTTCTTTGTTATTGTAAAATTGCAGTGATGAAGCTCTCAGTGCATATAGGATTTCTTGATGGGTTATTTCCTTATAGTCAGTTTCGAAGAGCAAAATGTTAATGCTGTGTCAAAAGTTAAAAATACTTCCTCATATTTGATCAATATTTCAATATTTCTGCAAGAGTTTCTGTTTTATCATTGAAGATGAAATTCAAGCCGTTGAGCACGATATGGCCAAGCAACTCTCCATTGCCCCTAACATTATCAGCAGAGGACTTTGTATAGATCCTACACACCCAAATTCTACAAAATTGACTATGTGCCATTGAGAGGGTAAGAGCAGGCATGAAATGGTCATGCACAGCCAAATAGCACTGCTGATTATATAAGTTTCTTTAATGAATCATAGGCTCTTTATAAGACCATGTTAAAGCAAAGACCACTAAGAGCAAGAAAGTCATATAGTGCCAGGGATCAGGAAAAGATGGAGGATAAGAATGAGCATAAGCAGGAAAAACAGGTTAGAGTGTAATTCTGAAGCAAATCTGTTCCCTTTCCCTGGAACCTCACATCATGGCCATCATTTACACTGTTTCCTCTCTGAAATATTACATTATGAACTCATTTCCTGAAGCTTATTATATTAAGAGGCTCTGTAATTGTTGAGGGAAGCAGATTTCTCTATGTCGGGTCCTTGCAGCCTTTGTAGGTCACCTTTAGAAAATGCCCACTTCACCTTCGTCAAGAGTATCGCTCAAGCTTTTATAAAGGAGAGTTTTATAGTTGGTTTAAGTGTTCTAAGGGTTCCACCTGACATGTATATTATATGGCTGCCCCAGGCATCTTTGAGGTTGAAACAGAAGTTATTTGCTTATTTATTTCAATGCAGAACTGAATCTAAGACCTAATTTTAGGTGGCCCACCAAAAACAAATAGTGGCGTCAAGTTGAACAACTGGGATCTTTCTCACAATATGAGCTCTCTAGGAGCGAAGCTTAAGGCAAACCACCGACTGTCACAGCATTCTTATTTCTGACAAGTGTATTAATCATAATATTTAATATCCACATGCCCCACCTTCACTTCACTCTTGCATGCATAATTGATGTGTTTAGCTCATAGTTCACATTGGTGAATCTCTAGGGTGGATTTGCTTAGAATTTTGATTGACAGATTTCTAAAGTAGTTACATCCTCATGTTTTTCAAATTCAGTCTGGAAGGATTCTATATTTCTACTACAGATGTGAAAACTTGCTTGTGTTTCTTATTCTTCCGTATTGTAAGGAGTATGAGCAATATTTTTCTTAACATCACAAATTTTGGGAAAGTTGTTTATAGTTATGTATTAATTATTTTGAATATCGGATATCCTGCCTATCACTTGTGTTTTCAGAATCCACATTGATTCCGTGTCTTCTGGTGGACTCATGCAAGATATTTCTCCAGCAATGTTGCTCTTCAACATTTTCCTTTCTTTCTTCAAATTATTTTGATATATATCTACAAACATAGAATCATTCTGAACTTCTAATAGTAACATGGTAGGCTATTGTAGAAATACCACTTTTTTATCACATCTCAGTTTTCCTCACCTTAATTCAACAACTTTTTGAATGACTACTCTGCTCCCTGCACTTTTCTGAGCCAACAGTAAACAAAAACAGATTGTATTTCTGCTATCAGAAACCTTATAGTCTAGGAAAGGTGCCAGGAAAGCAAAACTGTAACTGCTGTGAGTGCTCTGAAGGAAAAGGTCTGTGAGAGAATGACCTGGTCAGGGAAGGATTTTCTGAAAAACTGATTCTGCCCTGGCACATGCAGGGCAAGTAGTGCTTACTCCGGTGAATGGTGAGGAGAGATAAATGCATCCCAGACAGAAAGAACAGCATGTGTATGTTTAATCATAGGAGCAGAGAGAGTCATGTCTCTGAGGAAAGTCACTGTGCCTGAGAGGAGAGCACGAGTATGGTAGAAGATATATTTAGTGACAAAAGCTGTAGGCATATTAATATTTATCTCCATCATAGGAGCGGTTACATTAATTTCTACATCACTAGTTTAGGGCTGCAAACACTGATAACATATAACCATGAGAATCATTAGTTAATTATGATTTTACAGTATTCTATGTCTAGTTTGAATTTTAAAATTGAAATGATCTGAAGGAAATTCAGGTATAATGCTCATTGTTTGCATATCATGTTTTTCAGGTCTTTGATATTGACAATATTATTTTATTTTTTGAAAATTATTAAATATTAATACAAAATTATGTATTTTAAAAACAATTAAGCTAAGAAAATTTTTCATGATAGTAAAAATTACTAAGAATAAAATGTAAGAGGTTGAGGAGATAGCTCCATGGCACAAGTGCCAGCCTGGCAAGTACAAGGTCATGAGTTTGAACCCAGTCCCGCAAAAAAAAATAAATAAATAAATAAAATAACATAAATACTGGAATGGCAAATATATGACCAGCACTTCTAACAGTTTGGAGGTAGGATATCGCACAAAGTTCTACTATATTGTGGACATAGACAGTGTCCATGATGCTTAGTGGTGGCCAGGTATCACTTGTGGGACTGAGCCACTGCTATTTCCTTGGTATCCACCCTATAGAACCAGACAGAATGATGACTCATAGGATGCAGGAGAAGCCCATTTATGGAGTATGTTAATGGAAATATTTTCCTGCTGTATACAAAAGAATAATTGAAAGACTGCTGTTGTATACTTCTTTTTCTCCTGTGTTTAATTGTTTGCCCTATTTAGTGAGTTCTTTCCATTCTCTTTCATGGAGTTGTGATCAGTTCGATTCCTCTCTGGATAATTTTTTAGCAGTCTGTGTAAGGTTGAGTTTGTTAACATGAAATTCTTTAGTTGTTCTTTGTCATGGAAGTATTTCACTTCTCCAATTGAACTTGAAAGAGAGCTTTGCAGACTATAACTATCTGGGTTGGAATTTGTTTTCTTGCCAACACTTGAAGTACTTTGCTCCATGCTCATCTTAACTTGATAGTTTGGGAAGAAAAATGTGCCATTGTTCTAATGGGTTTTCCTTTAAATGTGATCTGTCTCTTTTCTCTAGTGGCTTTTAGTATGCTGTACCTGTGCTGACTTTCTGGGATCTTGATTATTATATGTGTGAGAATGGCTTTAATTGGGTTGATGTTATTTGGAGTTCTATATGCTTTGGTTACTGAATGTCAGATTGTTTTCCCATATTTTTGATATTTTCTGCTATTACTGTCTCCCATATTCTTTTTTATATCATTTTTATTGACTCCTTTTTTATCATTGATGCCAGTTTGTATCACATTGTTCATCTTTGCATCATCTTGCTGATGTTGAATTATTTTTTCCAGGATCCTGCTTGTTTTAAAGAAATCTTTTCTTACCTTTTCTTTAGCTGCAATGGTGTCTTTAAGGTCTCAAAGTCTATTTTCACTTTCATTCAAATGTTTTTGCCAATTTGTGATTGGGCTTTTAATTTCCTGTATAACGCTCTGAATTTGCTTCATGCATTCTTTTTTTTTTTTTTTTTCTAGACTGCTCATTCAAGGATTCCATCATTTTTCTATTCTCCTCTATTCTTTTATCAACATTTTCTTTAGGAGTATTTAGTACTTCTTTCATTACAATTATCATTTCTTTTTTTTACTTCAGAAATTATTTCTAATCTGATTTCCTCTATACTTTTCTTCAGTTGTTTCTTTCCCTCAGTTGCTATCATCTCGGAGATTTCAGGTGTGTGATTTCCAATTGCTTCTGTTATTGTTTCTTATATTTGCTCTGGGTGAACTCGGCCCTGAGAATGCATTTTGCTCCTACTCTTTGGCATTTTGTATATCACTGTCTTCTGGCCTTTGGTGTAGAGTTTGTTACAGTTATTACCTGAGCATTAGGTCCAGATCTACCACATTCAAAGTTATCCAGGTACATGTGGCTTGGGTCTTGCTGCTGTGCTCTACTTCTTCTTCTGTTTTTTTTTTTTTTTTTTGTCTTTTTGAGACAGGGTCTCGCTATGCAGTTCAGGCTGGCCTTGAGCTCACTTTTGTAGCCCAGGCTGTTCTCGAACTCGCACCGATCCTCCTGCCTCAGCCTCCCGAGTGCTGGGATTACAGGCATGCACCACCACGCCTGGCTTCTACTTCTTCTTGATGCAGGCCTGTGAGGTGAACCTGCTCAGTGGGGGCCTTTCTCCCATCAAGTAGCAGGACAGGGCTGAATTTGGATTGCAACCACTTCTGATAACATGGTTATTGGGGAAGTCACTTATTTTCTAAGCCACATAGGTCAAGATATCTGCTGGGTTGAACACAACAAGCAAGTTGCAGTTGGGACTGTATTTTACAACATTAGGAATGATGAACTTGAAGATGTTCACATTATGCTGCACCAAGATGGCTATCTCCCTCTTGCCAATGCACTCCAGCAGTGATAATAACCAGCTGGGAGCTTGCAGTTACATTATAGTCTTTGCCAGAGACAATTTTTAGTATCCTAAGCAAAAGGCTCCCGTGTTAGTTTGTCTTTCATGACATCAACAAGAGCAAGTTCACCTGCCAAGGCCTTCATTAAGATACTGTTGCACAGGCGATGCCAACAGCACCAACCCCTACAGCTGTGATCTTATTCTGGGGCACCTGTTCCTCCTGAAGGAGACTGTCAACCAGCTGATCCTTGATACTGGCCATCTTGGACTTAGAACCAAAGGGCACTGGGAAGTGCATGGGGTAGGTGTCAAGAGGTGCATTTCTCAGGTCCAGACTTGTCAGAAGCAGCCCCGGTATTCCTCTTTATTTTTTATTTGTACATGTTTGCTGTACATAATGGTCAAATTCACTATGGAGAATTTGCACCTGTACATAATATATATTAATTCTTTTCTTTCCCATTCATCTCCTCTCCCTTCAGTCCTTTTTCCCTTCCTCATTTACAAAAGCATTATTTCCATCTTTCCTTCCATTTTCTTGTTTCACTCCCTTTTTCCTTCCTTTCCATCCCTCTTCCTTCTACCTTGTTTTCCTTCCCCCTTGAACAAGTTCTTCCTACTTCTCAGTACCTATCTTTCATTTTGCTTTTTATTTACCTTTTGGTTTCTCACACAGTAGAAACAATGTGATATTTAAACTTGCATGTCTGATTTATTTCACTTGAAGCTATGGTCTTGAGATAAATACATCCATTTACCTAAAAAGTCTCAATTTTATCCTTTTAATGACACAGTAGTACACCATTGTCTTTTTTTTTTTTTTTCTTCTTGAGACAGGGTCTCACTAAGTTGATAAATCGCCCAAGATGATCTTGAACTCATAATCTTCCTGCCTCCTCTCAGAGTGCTTGGATTAAAACCATGAACCACCATGACTGACTGACAGCTTTGGTATTGTTTTTTCTGAGAATGTTTTGATTTTTCTGGATCCCTTTTATTTCCATTTGAATTTTAGGATGTGTTCAACAGTCTCTGTTGAAAAGACTTCAGCTGGCATCTTGCAGAGATTTTGTTGTATCTGAACATCCATACAGGCAGTATTGCCCAATCAGAAAACTGACAAATGATTTAAACAGTTTTTCCCTAGAAGATATACAAATAACCAATAAGCACGTGAGACATTGCTAGTAGGGAACTATAAGACAAAACCACAAGTACATACCTCGCTCCTCCCCTCCACACATACACTAAGATGGCTCAAATAAAAAGATAATTGGTAACAAGTGTTAATAAAAATTTGAGGAATTGGAACTCTAGGACATTGCTAGTAGGAATACAAAATGTTGCAGCCACTTAGAAAACCGGTAAGGAAAGCTCTTTAAAATATTAAAGGTAATGAAGCTCCAGTGGCGCAATCGGTTAGCGCGCGGTACTTATATAAAAATATTAAAGGTAAGTTAACATATGCTCTAGCAATTTCACTCCTAGGTATAGACCCAAAAGAAATGCAGACGTACATTAGTACAAATATTTGTGTATAAATGTTCAAAGCAGCATTATTTGTCACAGTACAAAAGTAAAATAAAACAACTCAAACAAGAGCTGATGGATGGAGAAGCAAATGTGGTAGATTCACAGAATAAAGTATTCTTCAACAATGTAAGGGAACAACAACAAATAATGATGCATCATGATTGTTATCAGCAATATCATGGGTGAATCTTAAAAACATAATAAAGAACTGTTTAAAGAATGATATAAAGAAGCCACATGGTTCCATTTGTGCAGAACAGGTACCATATCAAAATATATGGAGAAAAAAAAAAGTAGATTCATGATTACTTGGGGCTAAGGAAAAATAAAGGGTGACTATCATAGAATTTGAGAGTTTGGAATGATACAAATATTCTACAACCGAAAGTGCGATAGTTGCATAACTATTGTAGGGAAGCTCAAAGTTTTCCTTTGAAGGTTCAATAATTTTAGTCTGTGAAATAAAACTGACAATAAAGAGATGAACAGAAAGAGAACGTGCAAATTTACCAATACGATGGCATGGCAGCCGTGCAGAACAT